>JXSR01S055335.1:26200-42449 GCA_000969725.1 Ophiothrix spiculata | reverse complement strand
TATATTATTTATTTTACTTAATTATTTATTTTTAAATTGGCACTTTCTTACATATAGGCACCATGATTTCCACATGAGGACACTTGTAGGATGCCATTTCATGATGACACTACAGCTAGAGCCTCAAAATGAATACGATTTGGGGGCTGTCCTCGTGGTGGCCCCACCACTGGATGAAATACCAGAGGACCTTCATAAAGTTCAAACGAAAGAGTCTCTACCAAAGCAGACGGTGCAAGATGTAGCTGGCCAACATATTGGGAGGGTACCAGCCAATTTTGTGGGCTTATTTCAGAGGGACTTCAGCGAGGGTGGGTCGTTCGGGGTTTTGCAGTGCATATTGGGGGGTTCATTCATGCTGGACAGGAACCCACAACTGAAATGTCTATACATACTAGTCATCAAAAAAGAAGCTCTTCGATTTTTATCGAAGCAACTTAAAGATTCTCCACCAAAGCAGACCACGGAAGATGTGGCTGGGCAACATATTGGGAGGGTACTAGCCAAATTTTGTGGGCATTTACTTGCATGCTTATGACTTGGACATAAGCGGACTTTCTAAAGTAATTTAAAAAGGGGAGCATCATTTGTCAAGTACAAAGAAAGCAAATCGTATTCACAGGAATGCATAAAACAGCTTAGAACTGGTGCAGGGCAGTTATTGCAGTTTGGCACAGTCCTCAAACACTTGTGGCCCATTATTCATAAAGCCGATTCCTTGTCTACAGGACCAACAAGATCTGAAGCTGCCATCTCTGAATTCTATCAGCTAAGAATAAGAACTTTTGTCCGAAAATTGGTACGAAATATGAACAGGTAACACCATTATTTTCAGATGTTTCTTCGTGTTTTGTTTGAGAAACTCCTTAAGTAGCCTTGCTTCAAGGCTTGACCTGTTCTATTTTCTGAAATATGTAGAACTGAATATTGGCCTACAATAATACACTGTTCTTTTTCCGATATTTTAAACATAGGCCCTATAGCTTGAATCGGTGGTGTTTAATCAATCTTTACCTACACCGCCGAAGGTGGTGTTAAGAATTTTTATTCATTTACCTCGCAGTCTGTACTGTGATTTCCTTTATATCTATGGTCTGTACTACTATCACGACACAACATTTTACCTACTCACGAAACACAACAAAATTCAGTCAGATACACTGTCTAGACTCTTTCCTAAGACCTCAATCAATGCTCACTACTAGCGATATAAGAAACAACAGCGCGCCCATAGGCACGCTGTAAAAGAGTTAGCCAGTCTAAACTCTTCCTCAAATTGTGAACGACGCTCACCGCCGAAGGCGGTGTATTAACTGCGCGCCGTCAGGCGTGCAGTAACAGAGGCCGTAAGGCCGAGCCTTGTTAAGTTCCTAATTAACAGAAATCTGCCTTGTACGTGTTTTCAATGAAGCTGCCTCGAAAAACAAGGCAACCAATCAGGGAACGAGTGGATGCTAGGGTCGATGACATAGTTCAGAAAGGTCATATTTAGTAAGAGAAAAGCTGACCTGTGCATGTACAACACGATATCCAGGATATACAAACAAACTTACGTAATTTGTTGAGGTATCAATTTCCAAAACATTGATTGATGACTCATGACCGGTTAATTACATTCTGCCATTGTGGATTTTTAGTTATCGGAAATTTACCAACAAATATCATCAATATTAAGCTGCTAGTATTGCAATAATTTTTTACAACACATTTGACGACCCACACGAGACATCGTCATCGCTGATCGGAAGAGTTAATTGTTGATTTTAGTACTTCAGGGCATGATTTATCCCATCTCCATTGTTTGATTGTTGTGTTCGCATGCTGTGATTCACTGATTAAGCTTACATGCAAGTTGTACTGTACAAGAACCGGGCATAATGGCTACGGCTGATTCGTCCGACATGTCCGAGGTAGGCTGTTGCTTGGCATTTAAGTATGGTTTAAATAAGCTTGGCCATGATTTTGATCTTTTAAAAGATGGAAAAAAGACTGCACTCATGTCATTGATGGAGGGAAAAGATACTCTTGTTGTGCTTCCAACAGGCTATGGGAAGTCGTTGATATACCAAGCAGCACCATTCTGTTCAGACTTTCGTCGACATTCTAGCATATGTTCATGTGAAGATGAAACTCACAATCAAAGGACAAGAATTGTGATTGTGGTGTTGCCTTTGATTGCGTTAATGACTGACCAGGTTAAAGCTCTTAGAGAACGTGGTATATCTGCAATCAGTCTGACATCAGTAGGAACTAATGAAAAGAAGGCTTTGATGGATGGAGAGTATTCTATAATGTTTTGTACGCTGGAGTTGTTGTTGAAGTCAGGCACTGGAATACTGCAGTCACCCGTGTATAGATCTCGTGTTTGCTCGGTCCACATTGACGAGGGACATTGTATCGCAAAGTGGTAAATATAACTTGAATAATCACAAACTTGTCGAGAATTAAAGGGGCAATACATGATCCACATTTCATCACCAATGTCACAATGAAACTTGATCATTATTTTCATTAAAAAGTCAATTATCTGAAAATTGAAATGGAAATAATCAAAATTGAAACTCTCAAAATGTCTGATATCCCCTGCTGATCATAATTAGCAGTATTTCTTACTTGTAAGGGTAGAGGATGTGGTATAATGAAAATTAAAGGATTACCTCATGTTTCTATTGATTGTAAAAATTGCAAATTTCTTTTCATAAAAACAAATTCAAATCTTTACTCAATCTGTTGCAAAATGTCTGTACTGATGATCTAAGCATTAATACCTCTTTTAAGACCGTCTTTTATAAAAAATATAGGCAATAACCATGTAAATGAAAGTTTTGACTAATAATCTAGTTTCATTAGCCTTATAACTTGACAATGAGTTTCCCAACCCCTGCCCTCGTTATGATTTTTAATATGATAATAATTCATTATCTTAAAGTCAGCCAATTATAATGATTTTTTACTGTTTTCTGCTATTTTAAATCAATTTCAAATAGTTTTTGCATTTTGAAATGAAGACCTGAGTTACAGGGTTGCTTCATTTTTTTCTTGATCTCGTGTCAACTTAAATTTAGGCAGGTGGAATTGGCCTTAGGCCTTTATAGAGGGGAGCGTAGGCCGAGCGGTTAGAGCACGGTTCTCGTAACACAGAAGTTGTGGGTTCGAGCCCCGGGGCGGTTATCATCTCCTTGTTTCCTAGGGCAAGAAACTTTACTCAACTTGCTCAGTGGTTCGGAAGTCACATAAAGCCGTTGGCCCCTGTACGAATAGACTCCTGCATGGGGTATGCATTTGAACTTGAAGTAATGTGATTGATTGATCTCAATGTTATGTTCCCCGTCCCATGCCCTTGTTATGATTTTGGACCTGCATTTCAAAAGTGAAAATCTCAAGATACAATGTAAGGCCAAAGAAAAAAAATTCTCAGCTTCCCGCGCGCATACATGAAGCTTTTAAAATTCAAAATTTAGCACATTTCTTGTTTGTATATCCTGGATATCGTGTTGTACATGCACAGGTCAGCTTTTCTCTTACTAAATATGACCTTTCTGAACTATGTCATCGACCCTAGCATCAACTCGTTCCCTGATTGGTTGCCTTGTTTTTCGAGGCAGCTTCATTGAAAACATGTAGAAGGCAGATTTCTGTTAATTAGGAACTTAACAAGGCTCGGCCTTCAAATTTGTTTTAAATAGAATTTTCAGGGAAGGCACATCACGTTCCAAGCTGTACAAACAAATGACATCTAGATCAAACCTGCCGGTAAAAGGCGGAGACGGTCAGTCGTCACATTTGAACTTTTTGTGGCCACCTGATCAGAAATCCTGGCTATGCCACTAACTGCAAACCAAAGTGAATTTATTTTTTTATCAACAATTAAAAAAAATTGTTGATAAAATTTTCAGGTAAATAAAGTAAAGCAATATATCCAAGATGAACATGAAGATTTGGTTCAAATATATATTTGAGTTAAAACAGTTGAAAATTAGAATTACATATGATTATTCTTGATGGATAAATGCGTGCATGTACTACATGTACATCTTGGAATTAAATTCAGGATCCCGAGTTTAATTCAAGAAATTGATGTAACTGAAAAAGTAAGCACACGTGTACAATGTAATTCAAATCATTTTACAGGTGTCAATATCTTGCAGAAAACAATCCAGTCATCAGTCATAAAAATCAAAACTCATGGTTGATAGGGGGGAGGGGGGAACCCTCCTGGTAGGATTTTACAGTATACCAGTGCTTGTGTTATAGTTTCTCTGATCAGACTTTAAAAGTTCAGATGTTTGAAATTTGAAAATTGCTATGGTCCGTACATGTATGTTCATACAATTTTTCTTCGTTTTATTTTTTCTACAGGGGTTACAAGGATGGGAAAGTTGCAGCCTTCAGAAAGCAGTACGGTCGGTTGGCAGAGCTGCGGTCATTTCTGCGAAGTGACACCCCAATGAGCTGCTTGACAGCGACGGTTTCCCCGGCTATTAAGGATATAATCATCTCCAATTTGGGCTTGTCAGGATGCAACATAGTCCAAGCATCGCCTGAGCGGCCGAACATACGATACAGTGTGTGTAATTTTGACACTGGAGATGTTGGGATCTTGTTCAGCTGGTTGGAGGAGGAACTCAAATAAGGAAGCAAAATCTTCAGAAAGTTCTGCTTTCTGTAAACTTAAGAAAAACTGCAGTTCCGTTCATGCCGTATTAACAAGAGATTGAAAAATTTGTTGACATTTTCCATGCCGACACCTCAGATGCAAGGAAGGAATTTATCCTCAAGACTTTGTAAAGAAAGACAGTACAATACGAATTCTTCTCATGACTTCCACGTTTGGAATGGGCATTCATGTGCAAGATTTATGCACTGTCATCCACTTCAGCCCGTCACGTGACATAGACGACTACTTTCAAGAAAGTGGTCGTGTTGGAAGGGACAACAAGCAAAGTTTTGCTGTTGTTATAAATTTTCCTGGCCATGGGAAAGGTACTGTGAAGGCGGATATGAAGAAGTATGTGGAACGAAGGAACACTGGATGCCGTAAAAGGCAGTCAATGGAGCATTACGGGGAAGAGCCAAAGTCACAACTGCTTGCTCACAATTGTTGTGACACATGTGCACAGAAGTGTGTTTGTACAGAAGACGGCAATAGATGCGAAGGTGGTGCCGGTTTGATGCTATATTAATGGAAACTGACTGCGAAACTATAAATAGCTCTATGCTCCATGGTATGTTATTATAGTGATCACCAATAGTAAACATGATAAAACCACTTTGGTGGCTTGTTTTGGAAGGAGGACGTATCCCCGGACGTATCATTAAAATCTGTGGACATCAAAGACTTGAGCAAGTCTACTTCTTGAGCACAAGGCCATCCCCAAGAAAAATGATGCAAGTTCAACTTCATTCTGTCCAAATGTTAAAGAACAAAATGCTTTGCGATATATGTTGCTGCCTACATTGTTTTTAAACTCCCTAGAAAAATTTATTCAAAAAGGAATGCGAACAAATGGAGATTGTTTTAAGCAACATGAAAAAAGGAGCTCTCAAAGAGACAAGACTGACCTATTCCAATGAGTGGGTAGAAGCATAGTCTCGTGGAGGCTTGTGTATTGTCAATGACAAAACTTTTTTATTTTTTCAAAAAACTTGGAAGAAATTGTCCGAAAGGAGTTTCCTTCAGAAAAACGAGTGATGAAACATGAAGACTTGAGAAGGCTTCCCACACAGCACTGGAAGATTGTATGATTTTAGATAAGTGGACAACAATTACCGCTGTAGCAAACTTATCTGAGCATGCAAGTCTGGTGATGCTTCAACTTCTTGTAGACTTCTATATTCAGATACGACTTTTTTCCTTTGCTAAGAACATAGTTGAACGATGTAAGATAAAAGTTAAAGCTACACACAAAAAAGCAAAGAATTGAGAGGGGCTTTAAAAGCTTCAGCTAGTACTCCCAATTCTTAATTTTCATTGTAACACACATAACAGTACAATAGGCCTGTTCTAATGTGTTGTAAGCAAATGGTAAGTACATAACAATGCATTTTGTAATCTGTTTTAAAATATTTTGTTAACCCATTATTCTATTCACTGGAGTCAATAATCTCAACTTGAGAAATTGCAATCTGTAAGGGGCCCCTTCAAAACACAACTGGCGGTCAATGGCAGTTGACCGCCCCACCCGGAACCATTGGTTCTGGTCGTTTGCTATTGTTCTGAACAATAACAACCTTCCAGAACCGCCCGTTCCTGGCGGTTGATATTTGAAGCGGCCCCTAACAATCCTTTGTGTTTACAGTAAGGGAAAGCAAAAAGGTCAGACATTTCTGCTTAATCAGAATTATGAGCAATAAAGATATGGATAAGAGCAATAATAGTTCAGATAACAATTCTTTGGATCTGGAACTTGAATATTCTTCGGATATTGAAGGCAAAGATGAAAATAGAGGGGCTGAAATGGGGTTGTGTGACCCGATTATTTCTGATGATGAGAATGAGCATCGCGAGCGAGAAAATGTACGGGTTGTTGTTGATGAAGGCAGACTTCCAAAATATGGATTTTTTGTCTCAATCACAAATGCTTTGAAAACAAGTTTGCAGACACATGATTTGAGTTACGAAAAGAGTAGTGTAATTAGTCTTGTGTTAACGTGTATTATAATAAATAAGATATTGGGTAATCATTAATTAATGTTGACTCTTGGAGAAGTTTACAAACTTTTCCATGAAAGAGATGGAAAATTGTTCTTCCGATTTTCTTTGCTGACAACTTCAACATGGTAAATCAGAATGAAAAATTTAAATACAGAGTGCTTAGTGGGGCCTCAACCAAATTAACCAGGATGTGTGTCGATCATACATGGTAGCCTCTGATGACTGTGAGCAGGCAACTATTATAGTCCTCAACACAGGTAAAAGGAATTTCCTGGTATTAGAGCTGTCTCCATCTTTCCAGATGGGGCAGCGAGTCAGTTCAAGCAAAAATCTGATGTCAAACCTATTATTCATGGAAAAAGCTCGCAGTATAGAACTGGCATTTTTTGCCAGCTCACACTGGAAGGATGTTGTAAATGGGGTTTGTGACCAAACCAAACGAACTGTGTCACAAGCCATTATTATTAGGATGCTTGTCTTTTAGTGATGTACAAGTGTACACTCTGCAACTATACTGTGATCAGACAATATCAATTGAAAGTACATTTTAGAATACACACAAAAGACATACAAGCCATACAAGTCTTTTCAGATAAGGCATTGAGTCATTTCAAGCAAAAATATATGATGTCGAACCTTTCATTCATGGAAGAAGCTTACATGGGAAGGGTGTTGTAGACTATTTCAAGGTCTGAGGCCAAACCAAACAAATTGTGTCACAAGCCATTATGGCAGAGGAAATAGTCAGAAAGCAGCTTGTCATTCAGCGGTGTACAAGTGTACACTCTGTAACTACACTGTGAACTGACAATACTAATTGAAGGCACATTTTAGAATACACACAAAAGAAAAGTCAGACAAAGTGTGACGAGTACACAGGACACATACCAAGGAGAAACCATCATTCACCAATGTTGCTAATAAAAGACCAACCCTTAAACATGGGTGAATTTTTTGGAACCTGGTGAAGTGATGGTTGCAATCCGCATTTCGATCGTAGTGTGAACAGAAATGCACTTATCGACCCGCATAAACGGAAGTAGACGAGCATGATTGACACGACCTCTGCACGTGACAGCAATTTTTGCGGCATTTTCAGAACCACTCAGCAGCGCTAGCTTGTCAACACGATCCGATCTGTAGTTCTCAATAATTTTCCAAATTTGACGAAAGTACAATAAAATGGGCGAAACCAGATGGAGTACTGTTGAACAACAGACTTTGGTAGAATTATGGGCAGATGAAGCCGTTCAAATATCACTTAATTCTATGGTACACAACAGGGAAGTATATCAGGGCATTGCCGAGAGGATGGCTGAATGGGGTTTTGAAAGAACTGCTCAGCAATGCCAGAACAAACGCAAATTGCCGAGAAAGAAATATTCAGATGTAGAGAAGCACAATAAACGTTCTGCCGTAAGTGTGAAGACTTTTCCAGGATACGATGTTATGAGGACGGTGCTGCCTACAAGAGAGCTAGTCAGAAATGCCAATAGTGTCCTGTTGAGTTTGTGACAAAAGCAAATGTCCAGACAACATTACCCTAATCTCTTAGGCCATTATGTAGGCTTCAAACTTGTATATGTTTAGTTTAGAAACCACAGAAAACCAGGTTGCATACACCATAATGCAAGTAATTCCTAGTACATTTTGAGGGACTATAGGTATAAAGAAGAGATTCCAAACTCCATCTCAATTTATTGCATTTATTGAGACCTAAAAGGTGCCTTAAGGGCCCTGTCAACCCTCCATTTTCAGAAAGTGGTTTTGCTCTGTAACTCAGCAACAAATAATTAAATCCATAAAAAAGTATACATTTCTAGATGTGAATTTGCATACTAAAGATGCTGGTCAAGTCATTTTTGGACAAAAATGTGAAATTTTGGCCCTAAGGTCCAAAAATGGTCCAAAAATCATGTTTTTGGCCCCGAAATTTACGGGAAAGCTAACTACAATATGCTTTGGTAAAATTTTGAACTGCTTTACTTTTTAGAATCTAGAAAGCAATATCTAGGAACGCTTTTTTCAAATTTTTGATTTTTTTCTTCATTTTTGAAATATTGCCAAAAATAAGTCAAAATCCCACTGCTGACACCAAAATTTGTGTCAGAAGTGGGATTTTTGAGATTTTTTGGACCAATTTTTGACAATATCTCAAAAACTAAGAAAAAAATCAAAAATTTGAAAAAAGCGTTCCTAGATTTTGCTTTCTAGGTTCTAAAAAGTAAAATGGTTTGAAATTTCACCATAGCAAAATTTAGTTAGCTTTCCCGTAAAATTTTGGGCCAAAAAACTTGATTTTTGGACCTAGGTCCAAAATGACACATTTTGGTCCAAAAATGACCTCACCATCATGTTCAGTATGCAAATTCGCTTTTATTTGGATTTAATTATCCGTTGCTGAGTTACAGAGCATAAAATATTTCAGAAAACGAAGGGTTGACAGGGCCCTTAAGTGCTGCGCTTCCTCCCTCCTCTGCTTCTTCTTCCTCTTCCTCCAGAAGTGGTACCTCAGTCAAAGGCTAAGGTCCTACAACCTTCAGGAGAAGGTCCTTAAAGTAGAAAAAGAGAAGTTGGGTGTGGCTAAGGAGAGCCTTAAAATCCAAATTTTGTGGGCTCTCAATGCCCTGTTAGAGAAACAAACAAAGTAATAGCTTGCTATCCCTCTTAAACTCCTTGTACATCAACTGCAACGCCCCTGAAACTTCAAGCAGTGCTGCTAGTTCACTTTCTTCCACTGCTTCTTCTTCCTCTTCTACCACCTCCTCCTCCAGAAGTGGCACTTACAACATTCAGGAGGAGGTCATTAAAGTAGAAAAAGAGAAGTTAAGTGTAGCTAAGGAGACCCTCGAAGTCCAAAGAGGTATTTTGAGGGCTCTCAATGCCCTGTTAGAGAAACAAACAAAGTAATAGCTTGTTAGCTCTAAAAACACCAATATTTGCTCCTTGTACATCAACTGCTGAAGGTGTCAATGCCCCCGAAAATTCAGTGGTTTTGCTAGTTCACTTCCTTCTACTTCTTCCTTCTTCCTCTTCTGCCACCTCCTCCAGATGTGGCACCTTCTGTTGCCTAATCATAGGCCCTCAAAATCTTATCTTTGTTTTAATCTATTTACAACAGGAAACTACTCCACAGTCATCAGATGCATCAATACTTTCAACAGGTGTACCTTTAGCACCATCTGTTGCCATCGTAGCTATTGCACCTTGTACAAATTGAAGGTGCATCAATAGGTCTACTCACAACAGGAATACCTCCAGCAGCACCGTCTATTCCCGTCACAGCTATTGCAACTGAAGGTGGTACATGTAGCACCCCTGAAACTAGTTCACTTCCTTCCACTTCCATTGCTTCTTCTTTCACCTCTTCCTCTTCTTCTTCTACCACCTTCTCCAGAGGTGGTACTTCTGCCTTAAGACTTAGGTTCTTCTTCTTCTACCACCTTCTCCAGAGGTGGTACTTCTGCCTAGAGACTCAGGTTCTACAACCTTCAGGAGGAGATATTTAAAGTAGAAAAAGAGAAGTTGGGTGTGGCTAAGGAGACCCTTACAGAGACAGAGGTGATACTTCTGCCTAAAGACTTGGGTTCTACAACCTTCAGGAGGAGGTACTTAAGGCCATGAGAATGAAGGTTTTAGATTTGCGTCCACCGCCCGCATGCTCCAAAACCGCCCGCCTGAAAATTTCATTATTTAAAAAAAAAAATCATTATTTACGTGAAAAAGACTCGCCATCACGAAATTACAAGTCAAAAATCATCACAGGGCAGTAAAAGGTTATATTTACGCATTTACTACGTGCATACGGTATACCACTGCAGCGAACCTTCGATCTTCGCCTCCGGTGGATGGATTCACTCTATTGCGCAGCGGCAGTATCCACTTTAAATGCTGCATTGCAAGCCTCGTGCCGTTATTCATCCTCCAATGTGATTGGTCGTAAGTTTGTGGCAACCCAGAAACCCCCGGGAATAAACCAATGAAAAGCGTTGTTTCATTTGCTTCTATGGAGGAGGTGCCGAATCGAAAGTTTTTTCCTGACACGGTAAGTCATAAACAATCGATATTTTCATTCATTCATAAGTACATATGTGTAAAATTTCATGTGATTGTATCAATAGCAATTTAGTAATTGTGTATCATTAATCGATGATGAGATATGGACAGTATTTTTCAACGATTGATTCCGATAAAATATTGTACCCCCAGGCTATTTATGTTTTACAGCTACCTCACTGAATAAATTCATTTGTCTTTGAAAAACGAATGTTGTTATTGTTTTTTCACTCTTAATGTAAATATAGAGGTGGAGTATATCACCTACAGTAATGTTTACATACACTATATACCAGAAGATAACAAGTATATCGTCGAAAACAGGTAGTAGAAGTAAATAATGAATAATGAATAATGAAAAAAAGCCTCATGTCATTTGAAAAATGTTCGGACGCAAATCTAAAACCTTCATTCTCATGGCCTAAAGTAGAAAAAGAGAAGTTGGGTGTGGCTAAGGAGACCCTTACAGAGGTGGTACTTCTGCCTAAAGACTTAGGTTCTTCTTCTTCTACCACCTTCTCCAGAGGTGGTACTTCTGCCTAAAGACTTAGGTTCTACAACCTTCAGGAGGAGGTACTTAAAGTAGAAAATGAGAAGTTGGGTGTGGCTAAGAAGATCCTCAAAGTCCAAAAAGGTATTGAGAGGGATCATCATGCCCTGTTAGAGAAACAGGACAATAAGTCATGAATACGTCAGAAAAAGATGAAAACAATATCACAAATTATTTAAAAAGTATATTATGAATCTGCTTTTAACAAACTATCCCAAATATATAACACAAAGTAAATGTGTGAAATGAAAACAAAATACTATTTTATACAAAGCCCTAAAGTCTGAGAAATAAAAATTATTTTTGTACACAGAACACAAATTTGTGTCAGGTTTGTCGATGAAAATACAGTCCAAATAGATGCTGATAATGATGTCTTGTTTACACTTTAAAAAAATACAAATATTGAATTAGCTACAACCAAAGAAATGGATAGGGCATTGTTCTTCAGACAAATATTTATCGAATTTGATGTTTACACCCCATAATTTGAGTCATTTTGTCTTAATATACACTTTTTAGCTATGCAATCTCCATGGATTTCCGCGGCGTACACCATTTTGGTACAAGTTTACGAATTTGAATTTGCCGCTAAAAATGAGTTTTACCGAAGTATCCACACAGATTTGTGACGATACATTGCGTGTTTTACCTCTTATTGAGTTTTTTTAGTGAGAGAAATCTTTCTTGATGCTAAAAAAATAGTGCAGTGCATAGAAAAATAAAACAATGTTATTTACAGTATTTTGAGTCACGCAAAGAGAAGACCAAAACCAGACATTTTTTTTATACAGAAATCAGTCTCTAGTAATCCTTGCTTGTGTCGGGTGTCAAAGTTTACATTACAGCATTGCATTTTGTTCCATTGTTTTCTTATCTCGCTTTGTTACAAATTCCCCAAATTTACATCATATTTATCGTATTTTGTTCAAGTTATCCTGTCGGCAAAGAAAAACGGATGCACCTGGTACAGCCGAAGCGCAGTGCGGGACTCTAGCGGCAAGCAGTGCCAGGACAGGAAGCAGTCCGAAGACAGGAAACAGTCCGAAGACAGGAAGCAGTGCCAGGACAGGAAACAGTCCAAAGACAGGAAGCAGTGCCAGGACAGGGAAGGAAATTGGTGTTTCGCTGGCAGGCGCAGTAATCATGCCAAGGATGGTTTTCATTATATGAGTTACCTGAGAAGCCAGTCAAAGTTTACTCTGGTTGGAAGACATTCATTACATCAACACGGACACTACCAATGCCGTTGACTCGGTGCTCAAAGGTATGTTAATCATTTATAATATATCTAAACTTTTTTTTTTCATAAGGTCGTACATAGATTTGTTTGATAATAAGAGTGACGGTGATCAGAGTGATAAAGATCTTGATCAGCTAGACACCAAATCTGATGCCAATAACATAGAGTTGTTTGCAGATCAAAGTGAAGATGAGAGTGATGAAGATCAAGAGCTAGACACCAAATCTGATGTTAATACCAAATATATATAATATATACGAGGGGGTATCAAATTTTTTTTAACTTTACCCAGATGGGATTGAGCTATACCAATGAAATTTTGTTTCAACTTACCCAGATGGGATTGAGCTATACAATGAAATTTTGTCAGAATAGTCACTCGTCTTTATGTACATTATGGTGCAAAGTTTGTCTCATAAGTAGTTTTACTTTCTTTACAGGTGGTGATTGATGCCATCTACCTACCCACTTAAAATATAAGCTGCATGGAGAAAATTGAGACATGCGGCATAATAAAGTTTCTGCTTTTGAAGGGTTAGAGGGCCCAGTAATTTTTTTTGAAACCACCAAAGTTTAGTTTTATGTTACCATTGTGATGGGTAGGGTTTCTTCTATCCATTGATACCAAAATTATGGAAATCGGTCCACGAATGACGTCAATATGGTGTAATAAAACATGACGACCTGAAAATGTTGTTTTTCATTGAAATATAAGGTTGCCAAGCCCCATCATGCAGAAGCTGAGACTGCAGCAGCCCCATCTCCCAGGATGATACCGGTAATTCATCTTCTGGGACTGATATGAATATGGACGTAATTGCCAGCACAGATTTGCTTGTCTGTGCTCCAGATCAAGAAGGAGAGGAGGTTTGTCCTATACTCTGTAAATCTTGAAGTATGCAACAAGTAGCTGATTAACACACAAAAACCAATATGACCATACGGGGAAGTAAATTAGTCTGTATTTCTCAAATTATAACAAGGTACCAAATCTTGCTAAATATTCAAATGAATTTATTTACAATGTTTGTCCATGTGTTATCTAAAAAATTAGCCCAAAATAAAACCAAAATTATGAAGAATTCATGTAAAAATATTATATGTACACGGTGATTTGGCCTTATTCAATCTTAATCAATCATTACTAGTCTCTTACACAATACAAAACCACCAGTTCACAATGTTGAAGAACAGGATTGGTGATTTTTTTGATTTTTTAAAAAAATCATTGATTTTAATCAAAAAAATCGATTTAAATCGATTAAAATCAAATAAAACTAGATTGTTTTCAATTAAAATCATGATTTAAATCATGATTAAAATCAGCTTGATTTAAATCAAACAACCCTGTTGAAGAATACAAGGGTTATGCTATGGATCTTGTAACAGAGTCTGATTTCTTGTTGCATGCTTCAAGGTTTATAGAGTATACATGCATACATCACATAGTTAGGTCCAAACCACCATGACCAATGCAAATTGACCAAAAACCTGCACCACAGTCATTTAAGCCATCATCATCATCAGAATCAGGGAGTCGGAAACGGCATTCATTTTCAGACACATTTGCATCAGGCAAAAAGAGGACATCTGATTATGATGGATCACTTCATTTATATCAACAGCTTAGTTGCAAGTTTAATTATTTGGCATTTTACAATACGTACATCACTAACACTAATCATATTTAAATAATGTATTGAAATTTTTATATTACAGAAAGTGAAAAGAATAATGGATGAATATAATCATGAGATTGAAAAGGCTGACGAAAAGGAGGAGATTGATACAATGCTTATTAAGAACAACAAAGTCTGTCAGTATTCGCTGCAAGTATGTTGCTAATTTTTATCTCGTAGTCAGTGGTAATGTTTCACTAATATGTAATTCTGTTCCCGAGTAAATGTATGTAAAATTAATAAACTGTTTTTTGTTCCTTTGTTTTTTGAAAATTATACACAGGACTGCAAAAATGGTCCAAATTTCTTGAGTCCACAATAAAGCTCACAAAGAGTCCCAACCAGAATCTTGTAACTTGTAGAAAGCAGAACCAGAAGAGAGTCCATAACTTTCGGTCTTTTGGAAATAAGCTCTTCTGTTTACAAAATATTATGGTAATGCATGCTTACAGTGTGTCACTGAACTACCTCCTCCCCACTCCCAGCATCTTATTAATTGGTAACTGAATATAACAGGGGTGTGAGAGGCCAGTTGACAAAAAAAAAACGAGGAAAAGTGTCGTAAAGTTGGGGTAAAAGGTCAAAAATGGGCTGAAAATAAATGAAAAAGCTAAAATTTTAGCACATGAACATTTTCAAAAACGAGGAAATCAGCTGAAAAGAGGAACTCTCACACCCCTGATATAAAGTAATGGTACCCAAAGATCTTTGGTAAGTGACTGCACATTCATGTTCTGTACAACTTTCAGATAACACACTTGACGGCTCAAGACCAGAAAACATCAACAATTATGTATGCCAAGTACTGGAGTTGGGCTTGCTCTTCCTCTCTTTGCAAGTCTTATTCATCTGCCAGATCGTGAAAGGGGACACTGCCAGCTAAATTATCTCACGATTGTTCTGAAGCACCACAATATCAGAAGCAAATATGCAGATGAAATTATGAAGTACAGTATATACATTACTTTAAGTAATAAAGAGGCTCATCAAATGTTCTTCTGATATTTGTAAACACTAAAGTCATTTCTTTCGTTTGACAAGCTCAGAACTTGAAAACGAAAAAGAGTTACAATTATTTTGACAGCGTCGATTAATTTCCTTTTGCAGTTTGATTTTAATTGACCAGAGCTTCACCACATGCGGGGCAAAGAGTCCCAACCTGGATCTTGTAACTTGTAGAATACAAACAGAAAAAGAAGACATCAGGACCTTCCCATAAAGCCTCGCTTCCAATGGGTTTTCAATGGGTTTTTTGTATGGGATGTGATGAGAGGGTTTAGGGATGAAACATATCGGAAATGCAAATTAAGGTCGAGGTCTGCTAATTATGCTATGTTTCATCCCTAAACCCTCTCATCACATCCCATACAAAATATCCATTGAAAACCCATTGGAAGCGAGGCATTATGGGAAGGTCCTGATATCTTCTTTTACAAACAGAATACATACGTAGAACACGAAGAGAGTCCATAAACTTTTGCAACCACTATTATTGTACCGGTACATTTGTAATTAATCCAGCACAAAATTCCATCCCTGGGATGAGTATGTATGGTTTGGTGACCTGCTCCACACATCAAAACCAAGGATAATTTATAACCATCACTCAGGTTTGTCTCCAATACTGAAAAAAACTTTCTTTTCTTAAACCTACACTGATCTAACTTACAAATGCAGATATAGAGCGGAGATACTGGACTCCGTAAACCGGACCATGTAATATGATGCGGTTAATCATGAGGCTCAAATTAAGGGGATTTGGGCCCACTCGCTTCCTAAATCATTGCAAATCCGTTAGTGTGTATGAACAGACTGCGCTATTACATTACGATAATGGTACACAAAAGTAAATACAAAGACGAGTGTGCGTTTTCAGAATTGACAAAAAACAGTTTGACAAAATCATCATAGGTGTCTACAGTCAACCAGCGGGTCATTGAATAGTACGTTATTTTATTTTCTAGACCAACCAACGTGATATTACACTCTGTCTGATTTTACCGGTGATGAAAAATTGAAAATTGTTTTGAAATTCACAATTAATGCCACAATTTGATAATTAGGCT
>JXSR01S055335.1:5143-16005 GCA_000969725.1 Ophiothrix spiculata | reverse complement strand
CGCTTATATGATTCGGTTAGTACACTGTAGCGATGTGGCAGCACATGCGTTGGAGACTAGTGTCTAGATCCACTTTCGACTCTAGTTTCTTGGTTTGATACTATGATTATTTTCCCTGTAAATGACTTATTGGAATTTCAAATAAAGAAATTTTACCAATAGAATTATGTAAAAAACATGTCAACGGAACTTTTGGTGATATTATCACCACTTTTTAGCATCAAAAAGCAACAAAAATCGCGCGTGAATTTACCGATAAAAATGCCTTTGTCACGAGTACGTGTGTTAAAGTTGCAGAATTCGTAGGGTCAATTTTGAAAAGCCGCCGGTAATTTCAAAGCAGATTTCATTAAAACCCGACACTTTTAGCATTGGGGATAAAAGGAATTAGTTTTTATATATATTTCTCCAATAAATTTTGGTAACGAAAAGTATCTCTCTCATGTGTGCCACCTCGACATATTTCTGAATAGATTTTTCAGCGTGGGAAGTCTGCCTACCACTACTTATACTGAATTCAATCGTTGTTGATCATTTATGAAACCTCTTCTAACAAATCAACATTTACTATGACTTTAATGATAAATAACATATAAATAATAATTTGAGATCATTTGGGGTCTCATTCACTGTTGACCATTAAGTATTAGAAATGAATGTGTGACAGGGTCTTGTGCTAAGTATGTTGCATCACATATTTTTCTCACATCAATTGTATCATCAAATCAAAAAACAATCCATTGATGTCATGAAAAATAAAAAATTGTTTTAGATTTTCTTCATCATCGTGCATATGCACACACACAAAAATGGAATCTAGAACATGTTGTTCAATGGTACACTTGAAAACATGAAACTTAACTGTGTGGCATAACAAAAATTATCCCTCCTTTTAGAAAGGAAATGTATTCACTTATTGCAATTCACTGCTGTTGTCAGCATCAATCAAATAAAATAAACGGAATGCTCAATACGGCATCACATAATACCTTGCACTGTCATTAAAATAGATACAAAATCTTTCTGTCTTTTGATAGAATATATGATACTTTCACAACCTTAATATCTCAGTAATTCTTAACTTGCCATAGCAGCAATTAAATAAAATAAAAGAATGCTTCATTTTCATTTGTCATATATTACTTTACAGTACTGTCAAGAAAACTGAGATTAAACATAATAGCAACCAAAATATTTGTATCTCATAACAGGATATATTTGACAGGTCATAATGCTGACTTATCTATGAATTACCAGCAAATAAGACAATAAGAAATACTGAAGTACACCTGTCATTGAATGCATTATTGGTTGACTTGCCAAACCTTTTGCCATTCTTTCTTTTCCTCAACTTGTGCTGGCTGACACATACATGTACGTCTATTTCATCACTGCATGTGGAATCCTTCCTATGGCTTGTCCATCCAGTTGATATAACATCAGGAGAAGACCAATCGCTTTACAAACTGACCTGAAATTGTAAGATAAAGCAAATCTTGCTCAAGTCAATAAGCATGTGCCATAATTTGATATATCGAGATATATTGACATTTTAAAAATATCAATATTGAACATGAAAATACCAACATTGAATTTTAAAGGATATCAATATATCGTACTCAACAATATATACATATATCGCGTATATGATATTTCAAGCATTAATGAAATATCTTACTTATCAATATTTTGAAAATAATATAGTAAAATCGGGTGTATGATATCTACAACTCAAGCTTACTATCGATTAAGTCTTATTCATTCACTCAGTTGTGTTCATTACTTTTCAATGCCCTTTTGATTAAAAAATGCGAAAAGTGCATTCATTTTAAGGCTTGTACATTCAACAGAGGGATAAGGTATATTCTGCAAGAGACCTTTTCAAAATACGACTTTCCAAGAATTCACGAAGCCGATATCAATATATCGTACTCAACAATATATACATATATCGCGTATATGATATTTCAAGCATTAATGAAATATCTTACTTATCAATATTTTGAAAATAATATATTAAAATCGGGTGTATGATATCTACAACTCAAGCTTACTATCGATTAAGTCTTATTCATTCACTCAGTTGTGTTCATTACTTTTCAATGCCCTTTTGATTAAAAAATGCAAAAAGTGCATTCATTTTAAGGCTTGTACATTCAACAGAGGGATAAGGTATATTCTGCAAGAGACCTTTTCAAAATACGACTTTCCAAGAATTCCCGAAGCCGAATTTAAACACTTTCCGGCAATTGCCGACAGAAAGCGACTCACTAACACAATACCCAGAATGTTACATCCACGTTCATGTTAACTGACTACAAATTCAAACTTGTAAGTAAGCTTGAGTTGTAGATATCATACACCCGTATTCAAACTTGTAATTAAGGTTTGCACTAACGGGTCACTTTTAGTCACCCTGATGTGACTTGAAATCTTAAGCTTAATCAGCAGATTTCAAATGGAAATTTCACTCTTTGTGTCGGAGGGCGTATGGTACCATCAGCAATGATCAGCCAAAGGTTGTTCAGAATTAGTGCATTTAATAATGTATTGGTCTAGTTCTATTTATTTTTCACTTTTACTGCACGAAAATGCGAGAGAATTTTGTTGACAAAATCGTGCATACTAATGAGCTTGTACATGATTGGTTGAAAAAATGGCCACATGATCGATCGACGTTCCGGAGATTTCCAAATGGATTTTGAAAAGGTCTACTGCGCCTTATAACAACACAGACGTTGGCAACACTCATTTTAGCATCATATTATCTTTGGTTATAATAAATATTGGAAATTCTTAATGTCACAAACACCTATCAGTCAACAATTTTTTCTGTTTTTACCGGCTTTTAGGTCACGTGTCAGAAATTTGATATGTCTGTCAACAGGCATTGGTAGTTACAATTTTCAATGGTCTTATTTATATCAGATGACATCAATGAAGCTTTGAACACATGGTTGAGGTGTCAGTTTGCTCTTGTTTAATTGTCAGAGGTAAACAAGTCCTTATATTTTCGTAAATTTGATCAAAATTTTAAAGAAATGTGGCTTCGCCATAGACTACAATGTAAATGTTGAACATGTTGGTCGACATAAAAAGTTCTCTTTTATGAATGCTGGTTATTGAAAAAAATCAGACTACTCTAGAATGAAAAGGTAAAGTAAGGGGAATCAAAATCAAAGTAAGTTTAGGAGTTATATTGTGTTTTTTAACTTTTGGGTTGGCCCGGGTCAGCAGTACAGATACATGTAGAATGGTCAGGGTTCAAAGGGTTAAGGCCTTGCACAATAAGACATTTGTGATCCCTTGACTTAACATTAATTAATTAGCATGGATTGGCTTTTTTGAAGTCAGACAATTAGTATCGCTTCGGCTGTTGTTTTCATCGTGCAAATATTACTTTAAAAGGTCATTAGACCAAAAGAGAATATTTAACACTGTAATTCGGCCTTTTATGTCATCATTCTTCAATTTTCTTTTTAATTTTCTTCTTTTTTAATCATTTCAATACACACACAAGATTATCTGATAATTAGGTTAAAGGTAAGCACCAGGGCTTAGCGCAATTTAAAACGGAAAAAAGCCCAGTGCAAAAATGCATGAAAAATTAGGTCAAAAAGTGTGAAAATGTACGATCCCCTGTTTACCCTGTTAGTTAACCAAGAACGCTTTAAGCAAACATGGATTAGAGGATTATGCCATCCAATCTATTTTATTTGATACGACTAGAGTGAAATGACCAAAATCTAGGGTTCCAAGTTGAAAAATCTCAATTGATCTTAAAAGGCGCAATGGTACATAAAAATGCGACGGGGCATAAAACGCACAAAAAGTGGTGCTTTTGCACATTTGCGCTAAACCCCGATGCTTAGGTTAAGGCATCTTGCAATGAAATCTTCCCGTTTTAGGATGATAGTATGTATAGCTGGTCATAAATATTAGTTTTGCTGACTAGTGGAGGCAGGTGTGAGAATCATTTTCTTTTAAATTTCCTCCGATTTTGAAATTGGTTGTCTTTATAGAGTGAGAGCTTCTGTAATAAAATAATGTTACATGCATACCTGATTCATCATTCAGTTTGCATTTGAGTCATGTCCAAGGTTGACCCTGTTTTTTTCCCTAAGTACCAAGCCATGGCCCTGGTGTCAGGATGGTATACTCTAAAAATATAAGTTTTATAGCCTACCTGACTCTTCATTCAGTTTGCGTTTTAGTCCTGCCCTTGGCTGAGCCTGCTCCTTAAGTACTTCAGAGGGTACGCCTGGCATAGGTAGTTGTGGCCCTGGTGTCGGGCAAGGTTTATTGAAAAAGTATGGCATCTGTAGGCCCTGTAAATACACAAACATATAAATTAAGTACAAACTAATAAGAAGTCGTGATCAGGGTATAAACTTAATCAAAACTCGCAAACCACTTCTTTCCATTTTATAGAATAAAGTTTAGCCTTATTTAAAAGCTTCTGTTTTGATTTCTAAATTGCCAAATGACACCAAGCACGGCACTGACAACCTGAGTTACCATAAACCGATTGCTTGGATTGAGATCTACATGAAGCAGCATTTCCAGTTGAGCAACTAAATGGTAGCAGCAGTAAAGATTTCTTCTGATGCTGAGCATGGCACCATGAACCTACCTGAGTTGCTGTACACCGCTTGGTTGGATTGAGATCCAGCAGTGATTCCAGTAGAGCTAATATAATCGATAGCAGCAGTAAAGATTTCTTCTGATGCTGAGCATGGCACCATGAACCTACCTGAGTTGCTGTACACCGCTTGGTTGGATTGAGATCCAGCAGTGACTCCAGTAGAGCTAATAAATCATCGGTAGCAGCGGTAAAGATTTCTTCTGATGCCCAAGCATGGCACCATGAACCTACCTGAGTTGTTGTACATCGCTTGGTTGGATTGAGATCCAACAGTGATTCCAGTAGAGCTAATAAATCATCGGTAGCAGCGGTAAAGATTTCTTCTGATGCCCAAGCATGGCACCATGAACCTACCTGAGTTGCTGTACATCGCTTGGTTGGATTGAGATCCAGCAGTGATTCCAGTAGAGCTAATATCATCGATAGCAGCAGTAAAGATTTCTTCTGATGCCCCGGCATTGCACCATGAACCTACCTGAGTTGCTGTACACCGCTTGGTTGGATTAAGATCCAGCAGTGACTCCAGTAGAGCTAATAAATCATCGGTAGCAGCAGTAAAGATTTCTTTGAAAGGAATACGAGGAAACTTCTTGAATTCTATATAGTCTGGTAATTCCTTCATACCCTATAGGATGAAACAAAAGAAGATGCGAGGACCTTCCAAGCATGCCTGGCTTCCAATGTTTTGTTTTTTTGTACAGGTTTTAATGAAAGGGTTCAAGGATGAAACATACTCCATTACAAGACCTCATCTCGATTTTTCATAAAGATATATGTAGCGAGGCATGATGGGAAGGTCTTGATATCTTTTGGATGAAACAAAACAAACTTTGTGAATACAAAATGAACTCAAATGTCATACAAATTTCTGAGGTTTCCCTTTGCTAAATACGTTTAGAGCTAAAGACAAGTCACATTTGGCTAAAGCCTAAATGGCTTTCTATGATAAGGGCAAGAAAGTTTGACTATTTGATCTACCATATTACTACTATGGATCTTCTGCAAGAAATTATCTGCTTCGAAAACTTGCATCAAACTGGACGGATACATGTATTTACAATTTCTAGTAAATCAGTTTTTATCCTTTTTGATAAACAAAATGGGGCTTCCCTTTCAGTAGCAAATTTTGTATCAAAGCAGGACTGTAGCGAGAAGTAGCAGATGACATTTATGGCCTGTGTGGCATAATTTCCCTGTGAACTTGCTTAATGTAATGTGTACAACAGTGATCTTGTCACAGACATGGGGTGACACACACCTATAGGGAGTGTCAATAGGATTAAATCATGGGACATGTGAAAGTGATCTACATGTATTACTTCTAGAGCCTCTATTGGATCCTGATCCTGAAAAGGCATAGTGTTGAAGTCAGACAATTAGTATCGCTTCGGCTGTTGTTTTCATCGCGCCAGATATTCTATCAATTTAGTCGTATAACTCTAGAGACAAAACATCTGACACTGTAATTCGGCCTTTTGTGTCATCATTCTTCAACCTATGAACACGTAATCTGTACTACCACTACTGTTATTCTATTTTGAAAGGTGTTATTTACAAAATTTTGGCAAAGAATTTGCTTTTTTATTTACTGAATTAACTAAAAATATGCGACTATAAGAATAAAAGTAACCACAAATGTTCTAATGAAAATTGGATGAGGTAGATCCAACGGGCAAGGTACAAAACACAACAAGGATGAAATATAATAGGAGAGGTTAAGCTGTGGTCACAATTATCGTACGATCAGCCTACGAGCAGTGTTTAGTCCGTTTAAAAGGATCACAAGCAGTGGGTAAAGCGAGCAGCGAGGGCGTCGCGTGGTCCTATTAGATGTACTAAACACCGCTCGTAAGCCGCTCGTACGATTATTGTGACCAAGCTATTACCTAGATCATAATTTAGAGATAAAAGCAAAGTAAGCCAACTTGGTATAAGGCCTATATCAGGCATGAGAATGATTTTTCATGAAAATATCTGAATTTAGTGAAATTTAACCCAAAAAACACTAAAAAGGTTAAATCAACCCCCAAATTATCTGAATTTGGATGATTTTGGAAGACAAAATATCTGAAATCAGATAATTATCTGAAAATTCTCATGCCTGCTATATACTGTTTTATTTTTTCACCACATCAAGTTGGCTTACTTTGCTTTTACCTCCTGCAAATGTTCTGTTTTTCCATCTAATATCGTGTCATAATGGAAAGGCTAATATCATGGCGGACTCCAGAATAATCATGTCATTTACTTTTATAACATTGTCTCTTTCTGGTTATAATCACTAAGGCCTTACAAAAAAAATATTTGATTGGCGTAACATAGAAAAATAAATAAGGTCGGATCTTTCGTTTTTGTTTTAATTTTTTCAAGTCTAAGTTTCACATACGAGAAAACAAAATATACGACACATATATACAAAAAGATCTTAAAGTTTTTCTGTAAGACATCTTTTATTTGACTTTTTGAATGTCCTGCAAGCCATATCTCTGGACCCAATGAATCGATTCCCATCAAATTTGGGATTTGGAGGTTTTTACCAAGTACAAAAAATAAAAATATATAGGGTCGGTTGTAAAAATAGGGTCGGTCGGGTTACGCCAATCAAACAATTTATTTAGGCCTAATTATTTCACTTTTAAGGCAAATTCCTCTACACAAAAATCTAAGAAATTACTTACTGGCCAATCTTCATCGGAAGGAGTCCCTAATGTCTGGAATATTCTACCTAATTGGTCCAAGTCAGATTCACCTGGGAGGAATGGGAGTCTTAATAACAGCTCAGCTAATATACAGCCCGTAGCCCATATATCTACACCTGTCCCATAGATCCTAGCTCCATAGAGTAATTCTGGACATCTGTACCATCTACAAAATTGAAGAGATAGAGCTAATTATAACATTGGTTAAATTTCCTCAGATACAACATTGCTGGAAGGACACAAGATAATGACAATAATAACAATAAAAATAATACAATTTGGCTCTTATACAGCACTCGACAAAGCACAAGAAAAATACCTAATTACAGCTATGGAAATTGAGGAGCCGTATTCTCGAAATATGTTTCAACGCTAATCAATGTTTAAATTGCGATTAGGCCATTTAAAAAAAAATGTTTGTCTCAAAGCTCTCCTACTGTACTCTGAAAAACTAATGCGAAATGTGTGTGACAGAAGTCTAGAGTGCTATTCTATATAGAAATGAGTTCCATATATGTACTCCCTCATATATTTACATGTCAGATACAAAATTAATGTTAAGATTGGCATTTTTTAAATCAAAAACAGAATAAAGAACTAATTAATAAGATTTTATGTTACAAGTAAATGTAAAAGGAGTTCATATAGAATTTTTGCCAATTACGAAGAATATTTTTCAAAAAAAAAATTAAAAATGGCAAAAAAAATATTTTTTTCGACTTTTTGAATAACTAACGCGCACACTAAAACTAACGCGCGCGGGAGCTTTGAGACAAAAAATTAATTTTATTTAGCCTTATATTGTTTAAATATTTAACAAGCATTTTGCTAAAACCAGATTTTAACAAAACGCATTTAGTTCTAACCGACATTTAGCTAAATATTGTTGGAGAATACAGCACGAGGTGTTGAATTTAACAAGAACACACAATTTTTTAATATATACTGTGAGATCACTCAATAACTTTGACCACATGAAGCAAAGACAAATCACCACAACAAATTACATTTACAAGTATCTTTTGAGAAAAGTCAATAATATGCCGCAAATTATTTTTTATAAATATGATAAATCTTGTCAAATATCTTAAAAATGCAGCTTAATGCTTTGTTTTGACTGTCATACAAAGTTTTGTGCCAAAAAAGTCCTTTTTTCGCAATGTCAAAATAGTATTTAGCCTTTAGACTGTATGTAAACTATGTAACAACTTGGCACTAATTTTATGATTTTTACACTTTCTAGATGCAACAAAGCTTCAAATTTGTCACTTTTACTGTTTTGTTCAATCAAACTTTTAAACTTTCGAGCATATTATTAGCACAAAAGTGCCACAATCCAAAATTCAATTCATTTTTTTCCCAATTCAATTCAAATGGACGTACCTTGTTACCACTTGATGTGTATAGACTCTGTTAGGACTGCCAAAGAATTTCGCCAGACCAAAATCTCCAATCTTGAGAACACCTCTGCCATCAAGTAATAAATTATTGGGTTTCATATCCTGTGAAATTTCAGATGAAAATAAGAGAGTGTATTTAAAATGGGTCATCAAGTCATAAAATTTATTTTAAAAAATGAGTTATCAAAATAGTATCTAGAGATTAAACTTAAAACCTCTAGGTCAAAATAATGTGATAAACAGGTGATATATCATGTATTATTATCATGGTTTCAGCTGGACTTTGTAACATTGCAATGATGTCAAAAATGTGAAGTGCGAAATCTCAACCATTTGATTGATAAAGTTTGCAACAAGCACAATCGGTTTCCTTGTTACTTTCGTCGCAACAAAATGTTGCAACTCAGTTTGATTGAATGAAACTTTTTTTGGCAACGACCCTTGGTGACAATGCTTAATTACAAAAACTTGCAGTTGCAAAGTTGTGATCTCTTGATGTAAAACTAAAGCATGGCATGTACTCTAAAGCCAGCATTCTGGGAAGTCTTCACATCTTTTAGTAGACATTTCAAATATATTAAATTTGGGACAAATCCTTCTATTTAGGCATAGGCTAGTAATCCAGCAGATAAAATCTGAAATCCCTCTAGAAATAGAAAAAGTGAAAATTTCGGTATATATAGGAAATTTTGTTTTATGATTATTCTCTGGTATCTGAAGTTATCTGACATAAAGTGTAGGAAAATGTAGATGAATATTAATGAAGATACAGCCTCATTAACATTAAATTTGCATGAAATTTGGTTCTTTGCCATTTCACACTAGTTTACCCACATCTCACTTGACTTTTATTTTCTGAGCATTCCTTTACCTACAATATTTAGAGGAGACATTAGGGTATCCAATAAGACCAATTGTTTTGCTATGGAAAAGGATTTTATGCATAAATTAGCATAAATTATACAAAATTTTAATGAATTTTGACAATTGACCAACTTTCATTTCATTTTTCATTGCAATTTCCACGTTAAATGACATATTAGTGGCTGAAACATATTTCTTGTCATATTTTATACCACTGGTACAAAAATGAAAGGAATAGCGTATAAAATGTTGATGCTACACACAAAAATGTAAAGTAACCAAAATCGTATTTTAAACGCTGTCTCTATTTTATAAATCATTCAGACGGCACATATAGTACTCAGTAATGATTAACTCAATGAATTACGCGATCGATATGAACGATGCATTCTTACCCGTGTATATACTAGCAGTACGACGGAGACTTGGATGGGACTATTTACAAATCAAAATGTATTGAAGAATAGAGCTAGAATTTTATTAGATTTTGTAAAATGGATATTTTTGAGGGCGGGGCCGGTGTATAATTCACACTATGCATTGCTTATCTTCGAGCATCCGGAGCACATGGCTTAAAATTTCATTTGACGATACCTAACTCTCTTCACCGGTAACCATGTAACTACCACTGATGAATCCTGGGTCAGATGGCATAGATGGAAGCATTTGCCACTCTATCTTTATTTTATTATGTAAAAAAAATTATATAACAACGGGGAACATAGGCATTAATCACGCTTTCTTACAGTGGTCAGAACCCCTAACAGCCATTAAGAAGCAGTACTGTTAAGAAGGACAATGAAGCAAGTTGAATTGAAGAGCTTGACTTTGGTGAAGATGTCGATGTTTGGACATCTCCACATACGCTCCAGTTTCCAAAATGTTGCAAAGCAAGGCGGTTCCTTTTAAAATTTCCACTGATGCGCCATAATAGGAGCAAGGAATTTGAAGAACTTCACTTTACCTTGTTACTTATCATGCTTGTTATAGCATACCATAAACTTCAAGTCGGGTTGTTGATAACAATACTCTGTGGACGCTGATGAAAAGACCCAGATCAACAGTTGTATTGCCGGTGTTGATTAGTGAGATTGAATTTGGATGTTTCGAGCAGAGCAATGTCATGCGCAAAATCACGGTCATTTGGAGCTTTTGATGGATACCGTCTTGATTTTCTATGGTGTGTTATAGCCGAGCATCCTTCTGATGCCGTTTCCAATATAGCTAGTCCATGAAGGAGGGTGTTCAAACCTC
>JXSR01S055334.1:105444-118197 GCA_000969725.1 Ophiothrix spiculata | reverse complement strand
TTATTTACATTGTTATGCCTGCATGAGCACAATGTATCTTTGTACTGAATTTTGTTCCAGTTTATTGATTTCTGACCTTACACGTCGCACAGACTGGTTCAGGTACAAAAGAGAGAAAATTATTTGACCAAAAAGTCCGCCCTCTTCCCCTCTACCAGTATACTTGATTTTTATATCACAAGAAAGGTTATTCCCTGTAGTTTATTTTACCGTGCGTACATTTTTGATACAGCAAACCAGTGGATTTTTCTACTACCTCTTCAAAAGTGAAGGAAAATGAGCCAACTTGCCATTGAAACTGGACAATTTCTTCTTACAATGCAACTTTTAAAATCAGATGTCCGCCCCTATCTACCCAGTAACAGGTATTCATTTGATATTTGTATGAAAGAAGAAAGAATAAATTTGCAAATTCTGAGCGTACATTTTTTAGAAAATACATCCAACAAGACACAGCAGTTTGAGATTTGTCTATATGGAGGCAAAATGCTGACCAAAAATCCCATGCTTAACAAAGTTTTGAGACGTGTGCTGAGCAGATGCTAATTATTTATCAAGTTGCCTTACCTTTGATTGTCGTCCTCTGCGTACCTTTTGAGATGACCTTTTCTTGCTCCTTGCTCCCTTTTTTCTGCCAGTGGATGATTTCTTTTGCCCTCTACCACTCTTGTACTCGTTCATATTCATCTTAATGTTAATTTCTAGCCATGGTTGATGCGTCTGTTTTGCTGGCTTCAGTTTCTGCTCCGTTTTCGGAATCGTTTTTCGGTTCGGGAGGTCGCTCAGACGAAGCGCTGATGTTGGACCAAGCAGACCCTGAAGGTCTGATGGTGTGATAGGTTTGGATGCTGGGACTCGGACTTGCCTTAATCCTGTCAATAATTAGCAGGAAAAAAATGTTATATCTCGAGGTACTCATAAATAAGTGATGTACGAGTGCCACCACATACCTCAGCATGCTCAGAGGAAGGGTCTTTTGGTGACAAAACTGGTTAAAAAAAGGGGTCTTTCAGTGACCAAGTGCACAAAAATGGGGGCTTTGGGGGTTGGGTGAAATTCACAAAAAAGCAGGGTCTTTCTGGGTCAAAATTGCCAGAAAACTTTTGAAAATTGCATCAAATTAAGAAAATTATTCATCACTGGGTATATACTGTAAATT
The DNA here is from genome assembly GCA_000969725.1 of Ophiothrix spiculata. Classification (NCBI taxonomy): domain Eukaryota; kingdom Metazoa; phylum Echinodermata; class Ophiuroidea; order Amphilepidida; family Ophiotrichidae; genus Ophiothrix; species Ophiothrix spiculata. The sequence goes on along the minus strand of JXSR01S055334.1, from coordinate 117,038 downwards.
TATTTTCGTGAGGATAAAATTTAGTGACTTTTATTTTGCCAGCATTTTCGCCTATGTTTAATTTCACTAATTTAAAACATTTTACACTAGCTGCAACCGTAAAGAACATTTTAGCGAGGGACTTAATATGCCAAATTGCAGTCCAGTGAAATTAGCAAGATTAATTCTAAACAAAAATTTCTCCCTGCAGTTATAAAATGTAATTCAGCAGTAAATTATGTAAACTAACAAAAAATGCAAATTTGAATGTAATTTTGATATTTTGGTTCAGTCCATGTGACAAAATAATAAACTGTTAAAGGAAGCTATTTCCATAATTTTGCAATTTAGTCAGATTGGCAAGAATTGTATTTAGCGCTTTTGATGTCATTACAATAGAAACCTAGTATACTTTTTGAGAGTTTATATTTGATTGATGTTTTGATGTCTACTCACAAAAATAAAAACCTCATGTAAATGTCTACTTTTACAGTATATGATATGAAAAGGGGATTTAATTTATACAAATTTGCAGTGCCGCGAAATAAGCAAAATTAAATCCCCAGCGAAAATGACTGTACAGCAGCAAAATGTAATTTTAGGAAGTAATGTAAATTTTAAAAATGTTGTTATTTTGGTTCAGTACATGCGACATAATCATAAATAATACTGCTCCCTGTAGACTTGATTATATGAGAAAGGTTTGGGTAAAAGATGAAGCAGAAACTTCTAAAAATCCTGTGAGTGTCATAGTCGGCTACCAAATATTTGGTTGTGATATTTGCGATCGAATTGAAAGTATGGACCACACATTTGATTCCGCTTCAAATGACTTAACCTTGATTCAACTTCACATGTGCAATTTAGTGCAAAATTTTATTTGGTCTTAACTCATAGTTAAGTTATTTATTTTAAATAACTCGTCATTTTGATGTCACGACCAAATGTTTTGGTAGCAAAAATGTGATCATAGGAATAAGGCAGAGTGAAAATTAGAACAAGTTTCTCATCCAGGTAGGAGGAAAACAATCTTTTTCATTTTTATTGGTTATCTACTCTCTAAATAACCTCATAATTTAGGCAAATGTGCAAATTAAGCACTACTTAAAGGGGCATTGGACAAAATTTTGAAATTGTGTTTGTAGATGAGTTACACATCCTATGTTAGAAAATAACAGTCAATTACTATATATCGCGAAATTTTTGACCAAAACCTTATAAAAAGTCAAACATTTGAATTTTACTTTATTTATTGATTTTGGGTATAAGGCTAATCTTTAAACGTATTTATTGATGCTATATAATGAGAAAGAGCCAAAAATTTGATCGTAAAACATTCCTTTCACATCATAGATTGCAGAAAATCAAAAGAAATTTCAAGTTGGAATTTTCATCAAATCTCCTGAAAGGGTCAATTCTAGAAATTCAACTATAGAGGGCAGTATTTATCGTTGTCGACAACGATAATTAAAAATAAGAGAATATCTAAATATTTTGATATATAGGGATTGAATTTGACAATGAAACTTTGCATGCCGTCATTATTACCACTAACACTTCCAATGATGCAAAAATCTCAAAATGTTTGGGGAAAAGTTTGGGGATGATGCTGAACATGTCCAATGGCCCTTTAAGAAGAGGGAGGAATGTCTGTTCTGGGCATGAATGCTAAGAAAACGAAAGCAATGGTGTACAATGAAACTCCTCATGAAGTTAAGACTCTGGAGGGAAGTGAGTTGCAATAATTATAGTCCATGACTTCAAATATCTTGGAGCATGAATTGCTACTAGTGAAAAGAACCTCAAAACCTGAAAGGCTCAAGCGTGGAAAGCCTGTACCAGCATGATGGAAATCTGGAAGAGTAGTTTGCCAAGAAACCTCAAAGTCAAACAGTTGAATCTGTGCTTACCTACGGTGTCGAAACCTGGACACAACCAAACTGAGGAAGGCACTGGATGGTTGCTACACCAGACTCCTGACTGCACTACACATCCCATGGCAATCACACACTACCAACAAGGAGGTTTATGGCAGTCTCTCACCAATATCAGAGAGATTTAAAGAGCAGAGGACCTCCGCGCAAGGATTACATCAGGCAAAAAAAAAATTATTTGGTTGCCCACCAGAACTTTTTTCAGAGCGGGTCGGTCGGTTTTTCTTTTTTTTAATACTCTTCCACGTACTGCTAGGTCAATCGGCCGCTCCATCCTTCACAACTTCCCCCGCGACATCCAAATCAAAACAATCAAGTACTTCTTGTAGTAATTCGGGACATCTTAAACATTTTGAGAGTTGAATATCGAAAAAAGGGAAAAATATAACATTTTTTTGTAGTTTTCGGTAAGTTTTGCATATTTTGTTTGAAAAAAAATATTTTTCAATAAAAAGAAAAGTTTGGGTCGGGCTAAAAAATAGGGTCGGTCGGTAGAGGGCAACCAAACATTTTTTTTGGCCTCATGCAGCTTGCTGAGAACATAGGATTGGCAGATGGAGGTGACATCAAGAACTGCATGATGAACAGACAAGTGTGGAGAGCCATCACTGGAGTCCGACTTGACAAGTCGTCATAAGCAAGTAAGCAAGTCTGTTGTGTTCTTGTATTGAGAGTTGACCTTCTCAAGAGATCACAAATCTCACCTAAAATGCTCCATTAACACTTATGTGACTTCGGTATTTCCCACCCGTTGGTACCCCCTTAAAAAACCCTTCCGGTACAATTTTTTCATTGAAAGTCTGGTCAATGATAAAACATGTAAAAAGGAGCACAATACAGAAAAAAAATTGAAAATTGGATGAATCGTTTCAAAATGGCGGCCGAAAAAAACATTTTTTGTGTCTTTTTTTTTTTTTTTTTTTCATTTTCGGACTGACGCACCCCTAAGGTATAGGAAAGTGTGTAGTCGGACTAGCGCAGTATCGGACTAGCGCATTGTCGGACTAGCGCATTGTTGGACTAGCGGGTGCATCCCCAAAACTTACCAGTTCTGTTTTCAAATGGCATGTCAAAACTCATCAAACCCTCTTCGTTGTTATCCTGTACCACATCCAAGTCCACGCAGGCACCCTCTATTTTCTCTTTAAGATACGAGATGTAGTCACCAGCTTTTTGAAGGACAAATTGCTACAAAAATGACAAAATGGGTATTTGTATTAAATAGGGCTGGTATCAGCAAGCATTTTTATTGCTGACAAAACTACCAAACATTGAGAGCCTTAATCAAGTCTCAAAAATCTCAAAATTACATTAGACCTCTTGAGTCTAAACACCAAATTTGAACATCTGGGTACGTTTAATAAAAAAATTACCATACATGGGCATTATTCCCCTTTATGCCCAAAAATGGTCATACAATCTCCATATTTGGGCATAGCAAACCATAGATTGGCTCTGAAAAGGGGGTCTAGAGAATTGAAGTGACCCAAAAATTACCCTTGAAAACTAATTTTTGGGGCTCAGTTTTGGCTCTGAAAGCTTGAAATTGGGGTTTTGGGAACTAAATTTCCTAAAGTGAGGCTAGGGAACTGAAACTTTTTGAAAATAAGGCTTGCGAACTGAAGATTGTGCTTGAAATGTGGGTTTAGGGAGTGGCAGACAAGGTGTGAAAGGAGTTCTTGTTAAAATTTGCTCTGTGCAAGTGGAATTTGCCCAGTGCTCCAGTAAAAGCCTATACACCCAGTTCGTCATGATGATCACATACCAAGACAGCACTTGGAAAAACAATGCTGGTGTATAGGTACAAGTGGATGTACCATTAGGTTTGTCATGGCAGGGGTCGTGGTGATCACATCTTATTTTGGATTCTGGGTCTACAGACTGTCTATTGCACTTTGAGGAAAAAGAGTCCAGTGTAGTGCTCGATTTTGGCATTTGAAGCTACTATAACAGACAGATGCATGGAATTTCCTTCAAAAAATAGGCTTTTACTGGTGCACTGGGCAAATTCCACTTGCGCAGAGCAAATTTTAACAAGACCCCCTATTCACGCCTTGTCTGTTGCTCCCTAGACCCCATTTCAAGCACAATCTTCAGTTCAAAAGCCTTATTTTCAAAAAGTTTCAGTTTCCTAGCCTTATTTTAAAGTCCTTAATTCTTAAACTTTTAGATTGGTCCAAAGGGCCCTAAATCACAAATTTGGAGAGTTTTGTTTGTTATTTGAAGACTACAAAAAAGTCACTTGGCAATTTTTACTCATGTTTTACCATAGTAAATTTTACCCATGATAAAAATCTGCTATCTTCAGTCAGAACCCTCCCCCTTCCAGGTGGTTACCTTTGTTTCCGTCTCTGGCGCAGGGTTTTTAGGCAACACTGTCACAAGCTGGCGGATTATTTGGTTCATATTCCGATGTCTATGTCTGTAGGGGAAAAAAACATCAAATCATAATCATTAGTGGATGCACATCCAGTGTTTTGAGGCCCTGGAGAAAATCGAGTACAATTCTAGTACAAGATTGGAATGTGCACATTTGGAACATCATTCGAGTACATGCACTTTAGAATTGTGCTCAATTTCTACCAGGGGGTCCCAAGAAAATCATCTTGGTATTGTTGATATGCCGATATAGCCTTGTGATCATCTGGAAAGAGCCATCTTTTATTCTTGGTGATTTATAACCTTGTGCCCCAACCATGGTGGGTGGGGTGGGCAGGTTTTTTTTCCTGGGGGGGGGACTGGGGGGACTTTGGAAGTCCCCCCCCCCCATCTGGCGAAAAATCAACAAATCCCCCCCCCCCCATTTTTGAACCAGATGGGGCATGGGGACCATTTTCCCCCACAATGTTATTGCTTCACCCTAGTTTGCTTCCCCCCCAAAAAAAAAATCAGAAGATTTTAGGTGCAAATTTCTTTCTGACAATTACCCCTTTTTATTGATCATTTTGACATAAAATGTACAAATTTTGCTCATGCGTATTTCCCTATTAATTATCATTATTTTAGTCAAAAATAGGCATTTTTTAACCAAAATAAACAAGTTTGTCTGAAAATATTTTGCGCATTAAATTGTTTTCAATTTGTTTGCCCCCTCAAAAAAAAAAAAAAAAAAAAAACGGCACAACAACGCAGCTCTTGACGGCGTCATCGACGCGGTACCCAGCATAACACGTTAGGAGGAAAAAGCGAATCTTTTAGCGAACCCACGGGGAAAAAGTACATCAACCTTTAGCATGACGTCACAACACCCCCCCCCCCCCCACACACACACACTGGATACTACATGTCCAAACCAACCCCTTTTAAATCCGGTCCCTTTAGAAACACTCTGGACCCGACGGCCCGATCAGAACCCCCTAAAAAATGGTCCTTTTTTCGACCATCTTCAAACCGCCCTCCATAAAAAATGCGTGAATCTACGAACTTTGTACTCGCGGACGAAACGCCCGGGAGATGTTCTAACCCCGTACAAGCTTCGCATAGAATAAAAATAGCCGTTTCGCGTACCCACCCATAATCGAAAAAGTACGTCGACCTTTGACCTTTTGACCCCGGCGTAAGACGCGGCTCGACCGCTTGTCGAATTTGGGCTTGATACCCCCTGCGGAACTTGGCGATTTTAACGAAAAAATCCTTAAATTGAAACTCCTGTGTACCGCGCTTTACCGAAATTTTGACCGCGCCGAACAAAAGCTTTAATTTCAATCGTTGATCGCCCCAAGTTTGAGCGCCGCGACGCCTTCGGTTCCGGAGTTACGAGGGTTTGAAAATTCTGATTTATTCCCAAAAATTTTGATTAAACCTAACCCCGAAATCTAAAAACACTGAAAAATTTCAATTTTCGAATATTCGGTCCGCGTCCGCGTATCTACTTTCGTTTAGCCGCTACGCGCGATTTCTTGATTTGAGGCGTCGAAACATCGAGGATAGCGGTTTGGCTATGCGGTAACTCCCGCGGTAACTGTCCATGTAAGCCATGTAGGTAAGCCCTGTTGAATCCCCCCCGCCTTTTGAATTTGTTGTATCGACACCGACTCTATGTTATTTCAGGTGACCCTGACCTTTTTAATTAAGGGTCAAGGATTTTGTCCCCAACAGACCCAACTACTACTAAAGTGGTCTATTAGTATTCTCTTCATGGAATAAAAAGCGAACTACGCCATTTTATAGTTTATATGTAAATGAGGGCCTCCTTGCAGCCCTGGTACAGATGTGGATTGTTTTAGAGGGAGACGAGAATGTTCTAACTTCATAACGACGACATTTCTCAACAGAATTGAGCAAAATTTCAGGAGAATGGTTGTAAATATATGTTGTTTGGAATTGAAGGCAAACAAAGAAAAAGCAATGTTTATTTTTTTTCTTATGTCATGTGAAAGTTAAAAAGACCTAATTAGTCTATACACAATTGGGTTACTCAGAGCATATAGGCAGAAGACACCACTTTTCCATATGAACCGGTAGGCAACCACCGGTTGTGTTTTGAAGCGGCACCTAAAACAATCATTAGTGGATAGATGTAGATGATACTTTCTGGCATGGGTTTATTAATAACGCTGATAATAATTTTGCAAATTGCCTGAGTCATACTAACATAAAGTAGAACAAGCCAGAACTGGCAGGCAACCGTTGGTTCAGTTTTGATGGATCTCTTCCTTGTCGTCTGTTTTTAAATAGAGCTTTTTTGAATCAGGATCAGGGGGCTCCTATTCAAGCTACTACTTCTGTCAACCATCATGCTGTCAGCTAGTCCATCTAGATGGACCTCCCAAGTGAACCAGAAGCTTGAGGTAGGCCGCTCGCTTGTGAGGTCCACTAGATGGACTACTTTCAACTGGGAACTTGGGATGACTTTCCTGTCTGTCCCATCAGTCATGATCTTTACCTCTCATTCAATCTATAGATCGTTTTTTCTTGTCATCTGTTTTAGAGCTTTTTGGAATCAGGGGGCTCCCTTTCTTCTTTCCAATGGGAACTCGAGATGACTTTCCTCCCCCCCCCCCCCCCCCCATCAGTCATGATCTTTACCTTTCATTCAATCTATGGATCTCTTTTTTGTCATCTGTTATAGAGCTTTTTGGAATAAGGGGTCGACCTTTCTTCTTTCCACTGGGAACTCGAGATGATTTTCCTGATGAACTATGACCTTTTGATCTGTTGACCCCAAATCTACCCATAATGCCCGATGGCTGTTGAATGACTTGGTAGGCCTGAAAGAGAAAAATGTTTAGTTTTATGGTAAAATGTAGCTAAATGCACTGGAATGTCCATAATTTTTCCTTGCAAAGGGCTTAAGGGGCTTGTTGATTTGTGCAGAGGGCTTAGTGCAGGTCAGGGGTTATCAATTAAATCTGTTGGCAGGCCATTAAGGCCAAACGCCAGTTCAAAAATACATCTAGGAAGGCCAAATTAAGACCTTCAAAGGTAAAGATCAATGATTTTCCTATATACATCTGTATTCCAAAGGCGATCAGAGTCAAAGGGCCAAATAAAAGTAGTTTGTGGGCCAGAATCTGGCCCGCGGGCCGCTATTTGAGAAGGCCTGGCTTAGTGTCACAACTTGTCAAAATTAAGCTGATTCTACTTCTACATGATTTTTGCAACTCTGTGGGGGCTGCAGCCCCCAAAGCCACCCCCTGGACATGCCACTGAAACTTACGTTAGGAGATGTGTGCGAGGGGTGGGGACAGCGGAGGTGTGTGAAAACAAGAGGCAAAAGAATAATAACTGCGGGAAAGCTTCTTTCAAACAAAAATGATCCAAAAAAATTACGGAATGTGTGCATAGCACACACAAAAAGAAAACCTCTCTAAATTTACTATAAACTACCTAAAACTGTAATAAAATCTTGTGCTAAATGTGCATTCATCATATTGACTGAAAACTGGTAGGAAATCATCCCAAAGGCCTCAAGGTCCCCTTGACACAGCATGATCTGTATATTATAACCCACCCACTCTGCAGCTTTTCAGCTCTGAAGTATAGTTCACTAAAACAATATAAACTTCACAAACCGGCTGTCGCTGATACTGTCCTCTCTGCTGCTGCTGCTGTCTTTGTTGCTGCAGCAGCCTCTCTTGCTGTTCCTGCTGCTGTCTTTGCAGCAGCTGCTGCTGCTGTAGCTGACGCTGTCTCTCAAGTTTCTTGGTTCTTAGCATCTCTCTCACTGTTGCTGGCTTATTTCTCTTGTTGATGGTTGTCGGATTATGAAGAGGCGTCAAGATCACTGGCGCTTGCGGAGGGATCGGAGTGAGGTTCGTGATTTGCTTTGGAGCAGATTGCAAGTCACTTGGAATTGTCTGTGATGAATGATTAAATCAGTGAGAGAAAAGTACTGGCAATTTATATAATAAAAACATGTGCGACAATTAAAATAAACGATCATTTGCAAAATCAATTTGGTGCAAGTTGTGCAACACAAGGTGGTCATTACTGTGGCCCAGGCCATTGTATGAAACATACAATTTTTTTTTCTGGAAGTATTTCTTGAATGCAGTGAGCAAGTGTACTTTTCAAGGTTGTGGTGTTTGCACATAAGCCATCAAATTTTACACATTCAAACACTTATCCAATCGACCACTTTCGTATGTCCCATAATGCATCTTGAAAGTACCGCAAATTGCAATCTTGAGCGACCATATTATAAGTTCTGCGCAACTTGAAAATCCATAGTAATTTTGCAAATAATAAAGAAAAGGGAAAAAACCTGAATTTCGGTAAATACAATCAAAAAACGGATTGTTAAAACCAGAAAACTGGCATCTCTGTTTCAGTGCCTTGATTACAAGCCAGGCGGCGCTGCCTGGGCCTGTTGCTGAGTCTATGGGAGGGGCGATCAGGGGAACGTGCTAGTTCTAGTCACCACCTACACTGTTTAATCTGGTGCACATATATACGTTGGGCCAACTAACTTTGCTATCTGTGTCAAATATCAACAAATGTTAGACTGCAAAAAATGATGGGGGGATCAGTTACAACTTACAATTCAAAACAATAAACATACCTTCACTGCTGTTAATGTGTAAATAACCGACTGATACTGGTCAACCGAGTTTGGTGATTTCAGCATTGCAAAACAACATCAGTACTGGCTGTATCTTTGTCTGACCAATGGCTGGGATGGCAGAATTTGTCATGAAGCAGACGCAAGCTATGAGAAAAAATTCATACAATTTTTAAAATATTGACAAAGCACACTCCGGCCATCGTGATATTTTGCAGGGGTAGCTTAAGGGGATGGACCTAACTCCTCGGGGGAGGGGCGGGGCACTCAACTTTTAGTTACGCGCCATGTGCCACCAAAAAGACCCTGCTTTTTTCGCTCTAACTGAAAGACCCCCTACTTTTACCAAATGTCACTCAATGACCCCCTATTTTTTTAAAATTCCTTGTCACTAAACAGTCTTTGTCACTCAAAGACCAACCATTTCTTAATTTGATGTAATTTTTCAAAAATTTAGCTAAAGTTGTTCGAAAATTTAACTAATTTTGTGATTCTTTTGGCCATTTTGCCCCGAAAGACACTACTTTTTTAAGAACTTCACCCAAAGACCCCTATTTTTTACACTTTGTCACTGCAAGACCCCTTTATTGACTGTCACCGAAAGACCCACTTCTTAGGTGGGTGCTCAGTGGCACACGTACGTCACATTTGTATGCGAGTGCCCTCAACAATAAACAACATTTAATCAACTAGAAATCAAGAAAGTGATGCTCATTTACGCTAAAATGGTGTAAAATTTTGCATCATTAAATTACTATGGGAAAATGGGCAGTGGCCATCTTGTGATGTCACAAGTGGGCAAACAGTTTTTAAAATGAAGGGCGCCATCTATTGGCTTTTACTGAGCTAGCACAGCGCCTGGAGTTTTGGGCCAAACAAAACAAATGCCTAAAGCCTTTACAGGCACAAATTCATGTAAAATTTGCTCTGTTGCTGTGCATGCAAATTTTTGCCACGCTTGTGCATGTAATTTTTTTGTGTTTTTCATCCCATTTTGGATAAATTGTCTCATTTGTTTACATGTCATAAGCTTTATTTCCGATTTTGACCACTGCCAGCAACTACATGATTAGAGTTAGACTGACCTGCACTTCGGTACCATGTCCACTGGGACATAATTAGTGGTGGGCTCAAATTGGCATCTAGAGGGCTCACTCTTTTGCAAAAAATTGTGGCCAATCAGAAAAAGTTGATTTTTAATGCCTAAATGTTAAAAATGTGGGTCTTAAATCCTTGATACAATAACATAGGCAAATTTTTATGAACATGCCTAACATAATACAACCAACACTCAACCCAATCACAGCAACAACTAAATGGTTAGGTCATCAACTCTAGTCAGACTAGTGTGATGCAGTTTTTACTGCTTAATAAGTTAATTGGATCGAGTAATGTCATGATCCAGATCTGCAACTAGTGCTAGAGGAGCTGATCGACTGTCACTGTCAGGTATAGTGTGTGGTGTAGCTAGCCCAATCTGAGTGCATATGGGCAATTCCACGGTTAGTAACGTTACATTTTTAGCAAATCCACATACCTTAATTCACTCTAACAGCATAATGCATGCATGTTAAATACTAGTTTTGTTATCATAGATACACCCTCCCTAGGGCTACAATTCAGCAAAAAGAGAAAATAATTCAATGATCTTAAAAGGTAGTTATGGAGCTATTAATGTTTGGTTAGTAACGTTACAAAAAAAGGACACGGGTGGAAAATGCATGTTTTCAAATAAGAAGCCTCCTCAAAGGGAATTTATATGAAGCAAATTGTTAAATTTACCTTATTACTGATACTGAGACTTGAAAGTAAATAATTAGCAAGTATTTTTTACATTCAGGCTGCATACTTTCAAACAAGAACAAAAAAGCATGGTTAGTAACGTTACGGTTAGTAACGTTACATTCTGTCCACAAAAATTACATCAACTTTGTACATTGAGATTTCAAAATCGGACTACACATTTAACAACAATGGTCGTTAATTACAAAGTTTGAACCTATTTCATTGTAATTTGATTAATAAATGCCATCATTACACTATTTTAGTGAGAGAAAATGATGGTCAAGGTTTTGTACTTTTTTTCCATGAAAAAAGTGAAATTTTCCCAAAAATCAGCTTTTTTGAAGAAAAATAATATCAAACATGTTCTGAAGTTGTTGTAAGACCACTTAAATGAAAGAGGCTTTAGTTACCTTTAATTTGATACCAAATATGATTGTGGGATCCTTCATTTTAAAATTATTTGCAAAAATGTACTTTTTGTTGATGTCCTACTAATTATGGAAATTGAAAAATGTGTCTCATTTGCTTAAAATGGCCATTGTCCTTGAGAAATGTGTACAAAAAATAGGCTTTTTATCACTTCAAGCTGTTGCCGTTTTGTTATGATAGATATACATGCACTAAGAAACTCTTTTTAGAATGGCTATAGTATATTCCTACCAACCATAACTGATTTTAGTATGTCTGACCTTAAATTTTTGCGCGAATTGGTGAAATACAACAACTTAAATTGTTGTCCGTACACGAGAATTAGCTCAAATCGACAATATTGACTCAATTTTTGATCAAACAACGGCTCATTTTACTTACACTGTATATTTCCAGATCATTTAGAAAGTTATTTTCAACTCATCATATGGATATGTAGCCCAGGGGGGCCACTTAGATTTGGA
>JXSR01S055334.1:27457-38745 GCA_000969725.1 Ophiothrix spiculata | reverse complement strand
ATTTCTGCGCTATACAAGCGCCTTTTTATTATTATTATTATTGAGATTAACGCATACAAAGATAAGTACAATATTCATCTCTGCAGCTTCTTTTTGCTTTGGGGGTATCACAGTATTATCTTACAGTATACTTGAATTGAAGTCCGTCTTTGTGTATTATCCCATCCCTACCAGGTGCAGTCAATGGTGACATCTTGCCTGGTACCATGGCAGACTCCCCACCAGAAGACAGCCCTAGGATACCCAATGATGCGGGAAAAATCATGGTAAGCTTACTATTCTTTTCATTATTTTTAATCAAATATGTAAGTATATGCCGTAAGTGAGATATTTTGATATGGCACATACCCATACCTTCAATTTTTGCGAGTGCCATTCTCCCCCCTCCCCCCCACCACCAGTGTATATGAGTCAAAACTTTGAAGATAGCGTCATGTTAATTAATATATACATAGTTTACTATGCCTCCCTGATTTGTAATTCTAGCACACTTTAATACAGGTGTTCACTGACCACTATGGCTCACTATGACCCAAGTATAGTAAGCTCCATTCCACACCGAGCGTCATTTCAGGGTAAATTCAGGTTCTGTGAAAAACCTCTAGGGCAGGGGTTCTCAATTAAATTTGTTGGCGGGCCATTAAGGACAAACGCCAGTTCAATAATACCTCTTGGAGGGCCAAATGAAGACCTTTTTCAATGCTTTTCCTATATACTTCTGTATTCCAGAAGCGATCGAAGCTAGGCCAAATAAAAGTAGTTCTAGGGGCACTAAACCTTGATCAGCCCACGAATGCACTGTACCGCTCCCCAAGTTTTTGTAAGACAATTAGCAGTTACGCATCATCGCACTGCATTTCATGTAATTGCCATATACTATGAACAGACCTTTCAGACTTTCATCTTTTGTCTAAAGGCCAGATTCCTTCTATCTGTTTCCAGATAGCCGTACCGCAAACGGACCGGATAAAAGGAATCACTGTCGCTGAAAACCATTATATCAATTTAAAACACACTGCATACCGGATTGAAAACAGTCAAAAATTGAATCTCAACTTCAACCTGATACCATCCAATCTTGTGCTTTAAATTATACAACTACCAGTACCCTTAGGCTGCGATCACATACGTTTTTCGCTATACTTGAATAGGGGAGGCACTCATATTCTTAGTGACAGGGATAATTACCATTTAATATCAGATATAAGTACCTTCCCTGGGAGCGTATAGCGAATATCGTATACCATATACTTCTAGCTACTTCTATGGAGTCTGGCCTTAATAGGGATATATTTTGCCTTTCTCTAATTTGCCAATATTTTTGCTTCCAGTCAACAACTGAAATAAACACACAAGGAATATCACAACAACATGGTATTGAGATGAGGCGGCAGAAGTTTCACAGTCAGCCTGCGACGAGCCAAAGCGCCATCAGACCCCAACCATTGAGACCGCCACAGATAGCATCTACAGCATGGAATACATCCAATGGTGGATTGACGGTCAGTACTTTAACACCTTAAGCGCCAAATAGTGCAAATTGCACCAATTTTATGATTTCATTAATAGCTGCCTTATAGCAACATTTTTGAAATGTCAAGTTTAAATGCATAACCAATCACAAAAACATCCATATTTTTCAAAAGTTTTATTGCTGCTCATGAATAAACTTATCAATTCCGCAATTAGATCATGTATACAAATAATTAATCTTCAGAAACATGTGTCATTCAGGGAAACAATCAAATTTAACAAAAAGCAACTATTAATGAAAACATCAAATTTTTGCCTTTGGCGCTCTTAAGAGTTAAGCAAATTTACATAGTCGGACCTTTGTCATTGGACCACCCCTAAACACCTTTTACGGCTTACCTTACCCCATCTTGGGTGAACCAAAATGAATTCAGCAAATTTCAGCATCAATATGACTGCAAAAGATGAATTTTAAATAACCATGGTCCCTTTTTTGCATTTTTATGCAGCGGAAAAGTAAAATGTGCGGATAGGATATTGAAACCAGAGGAAGGGGGGTACTTCAATAGAAACAATGTACAAGGACTTGCCGCCCAAATGGATATTTTTTTTGTAAACTTTCTAACGTGGGTTCTAGTTTCAGAATCAGATTCCCTAAACATGAGTTCACATTTTCAAAAAAATCCCCAAACATGGGAACCCATATTGCACCATGTGCACTTAATTTTTAAAAATTTCCCACATCCGCCCTCAGATATCCACTGCACAGTACTGCATGCTTTGGGGCATTTTTCTAAATCCCTAAACATGGGTCCATATTTTGAAAGAAATGGGTTACATTTTTTGTTAATTACCCCTAAAGATTGGTTAGGGTTCATGGTTTGGGCCACACACCCCCGTGCAAAAAGTCCAAGCACCTTCCCCCCCCCCCCCCCCGGTAGTTAGACAATGTCTATGGTAAGCTTTCAATGCATTATAGTCGATTCATCCATCTTGTTTTTCATCGCAGCAAACTTAATTTGCTTTGAAGGCTCTTCCTCAAAATCGGTACATGTTATGGTGCGTTCAGAGTCCAGCGATTTCATCACTGCAACATCGCTCGATGCGCAATCTGGAAATTTTAAAGCACACTTCTCGTAGCGTGTGTCAGTGATGTTATCGCTGGACTCTGAACGCACCATTACACATTTGTGTGGAACAACATGATTGAGAAAAAAAGATGTTGCCAATCCCTAGCATGTGGTTTAGGGTTTATTGATATTACAGGTTCCTGACTAGCTAAATCAGTAAAACTTTATATTAATTATTTCATGTTCATCTGTAGAATGGGCGATCACCTGCTGTAAGAGAGTCCTTATCCATGACAGTAGAAGAAAAGCTGAAGAGTTTACTAGATACCCCTAACCCAGGTGGAATGAGTGGCGGATCACATTATGTAAGTTTTTTGGTATCCATTTTTTATGTCAATGCTTATCAAGGCTTTAATAGAAAAACACAAAAATTTTTAAGACGACAGTGTAATGCTGACAACTTGTCGCCAAGATAGCCATTCACCTCCTATTATTCTTTCCTCCTGTTTCAAGGAGGGAAAGAAAGCACCCTATGGGAAATCCAAGCAACCATGACAGCACCAGGAAAAAGATCACCTCACTGAATGGTTAATTGCTTGTATCGATATTTATCTACAGAAATTATTATTAGTTAAACAATTTAGACCCTGCTGTTTTAGTGTGTAGTGTAAGTACCACTCAATTGTGTAGTGTACCCCCTGTAAATTATCACTGGAATTAACTAATTAAAACAATATTGTAATTGCCATTTTCCAGATGTGCAGTGATTCTAAAGTGATATCTCATTGTGTAATTTGATACAGCCTTGATAAATAAAATTAGAAACATTAATCTAGATAATTATCGTTCACAAATGTGTACTTCTATTGTGGATGGATGTATTGGTCGTTCAAATGCAGCTTATGCTGGATTTTAAGTCATCTAATAGTATCCGAAAATACCTTGATATGTGCGTCAATCAGTCAGTCGTTGTATCAAGGCGTGGGACCAATTGTAATATGTAGCACTGTAATCGATTGTTGGAAGTTTTGATTGTCGCAATATATACAAAACTTTCGACATGTCAATACACAAAATGGTAGTATTGATACTATAACAGCATCAAGGCCAAGGTAAATGATGTTGTACATTCTATCCGAGTAAGTGTTCACAGCAGCTATCATTGTCCGGGGTTCATCCGTCGTTTATGAAATATGTGCGCAGAATGGTAGAAACGCACATGTTTGTCCATAGGCCGAGAAGTATATCGCGGAATTGTGAATCTCTTTGGTTGAAATATTGATACAGATGAAAAACGTTGACTGCGTCGTCGAAAGTACGGTATGTTTCAACTGAGGCGACTATATTATAATTTTATTTATTTATTTATTTATAACATTCGGCTGAAAGCCAGGCTAATCCCAATAGTGCATATGCATTAAATTCAAAGGACACCTCCGTGGTGTGAAAGACAGAATATTGGAAAGAACTTTTTCGATTTTAGATGCAGGAGGAAACCGAAGTGCTCGGAGAAAACCTGCGAGGACTAGTATGGATCGAGAACCAAATTCACGTACAACCTAGGTCCGACCGGGAATCGAACCCGGGCCGCAGCGGTGAAAGGCGAGGGCAGAAACGCTACGCCAACCCGTCCCCCCAAAAAAATTTAAAGTCAATCATTTCACCATGTCTTTTAACAATACAGGCATGATAAAATAGTGAATTTGTCAATGTTCACATACCAAAGATTTGTTTTTGTACTATGCATGATGCATGTAGTTTTCGCTGTTAAGCTTATACTTATTACTGGCAACTCAAGCCTGTATATCAGACTGTGATTATCGATAATGTTATCGACATGTCAGATGTTTGTCTTTCGACTTATCGATATTCAAAAAGCCTGTCGATTGCAGCACTAACACTACTTAAACCCCGGGGGGGGGGCTACTTAGTACAAAAGGGGTTATGGGGACGTGCCGCAAATTTGGGTAGCAAAATCAGGCTTTCTGGTATTCCAATCGGTCCTTTGTCTTCACAAAATATGGTATTTTGATGGGTTTTCTTTTTCAAAATTTTCAGAAATTTGCGCCAAATGCTGGAAATTTTGACATTTCTCCTGAAAATGTTAGAAAATTTTTGCCAAAAAAGAACAAATTTGCACCAATAAAAGAAATGAGTTTTTGATTAAATTTGGCTCAAGTTTAAAAGATTTGGTATATGGATGGGTCAATTTTTCTTAAAAATTAGTATTTGGATGGGTGGCTTTCCAAATTTACCAGAGGCACGTCCCTACCCAAACCAAATGTAAGTACCCCCTTCCCCGGGCTTAAACCGTCATTGTTTCATTGTTGTAAGATAAGGAAAAAAAAGAGTGATTAGTTTGGTCTAAAAATACCTTATGGGATCATCTCTTTTTACAGCTCTATGACGAGGGAGAATTATTGGAATTACCGCCACCAAAATTACGCTCTTACCTGAATGATGATGACGATGAGGAGGAGGATGAGATTATTGATGAAAACGACTCGCAACTCAACGCTATGCTAGAAGATCCGGATAGATTTGAGGATTATCCCAAAGATTGGGATCGATATGTGTCGGGATATGTGGTAGGTTATGTTGAGATTAGATTAAGATTGGGATTATAAGGATTAATGTGCTTGAAGATCCAGATAGATTTGAGCTTATCCCAAAGATTGGGATCAGGATCAGGATTTAAAGATTAATGCAGTGCTAAAAGATGTGGGTAGATTTGTGGATTATCCCAAAGATTTGGATCGGTATCTGCCGGGATATGTGGTAGGTTATATTGAGATTAGATTAAGATTGTGATTATAAGGATTAATGTGCTTGAAGATCCCAATAGATTTGTGGATTATCCCAAAGATTGGGATCGATATGTGTCGGGGATACGTGGTAGGTTATATTGAGATTAGATTAAGATTGGGATATAAGGATTAATGCATTGGTAGAAGATCTGGATAGATTTGAGGATTATCCCAAAGATTGGGATCGATATGTGTCGGGATATGTGGTAGGTTATATTGAGATTTGATCAAGATTGGGATATAAGGATTAGTGCAATGCTAGAAGATCCCCCGAAGATTGGGATCGATATGTGTCGGGATATGTGGTAGGTTATATTGAGATTTGATCAAGATTGGGATATCAGGATTAGTGCAATGCTAGAAGATCCTGATAGATTTGAGGATTATCCCGAAGATTGGGATCGATATGTGTCGGGATATGTGGAAGGTTATATTGAGATTTGATCAAAATTGGGATATAAGGATTTAGTGCAATGCTAGAAGATCCTGATAGATTTGAGGATTATCCCGAAGATTGGGATCGATATGTGTCGGGATATGTGGTAGGTTATATTGAGATTTGATCAAGATTGGGATATAAGGATTAGTGCAATGCTAGAAGATCCTGATAGATTTGAGGATTATCCCGAAGATTGGGATCGATATGTGTCGGGATATGTGGTAGGTTATATTGAGATTTGATCAAGATTGGGATATAAGGATTAGTGCAATGCTAGAAGATCCTGGTAGATTTGAGGATTATCCCGAAGATTGGGATCGATATGTGTCAGGTTATGTGGTAGGTTATATTGAGATTAGATTAAGATTGGGATATAAGGATTAATGCAGTGCTAGAAGATCCAGATAGATTTGAGGATTATCCCAAAGATTGGGATCGATATTTTGTAGGTTATATTGAGATTAGATCAAGATTGTGATTATAAGGATTAATGTACTTGAAGATCCAGATTGATTTGAGAATTATCCCAAAGATTGGGATCAGGATCAGGATTTAAAGATTAATGCAGTGCTAAAAGATCTGGGTAGATTTGTGGATTATCCCAAAGATTGGGATTTATATGTGTCGGGATATGTGGTAGGTTATGTTCAGATTAGTTCAAGATCAGGATTTAAGGATTAATGCAATGCTAGAAGATCCTGATAGATTTGAGGAGATTATCCCAAAGATTGGGATCGATATGTGTCGGGATATGTGGTAGGTTATATTGAGATTAGATTAAGATTGTTATTATAAGGATTAATGCAGTGCTAGAAGATCCTGATAGATTTGAGGATTATCCCAAAGATTGGGATCGATATGTGTCAAGATACGTGGTAGGTTATATTGAGATTTGATCAAGATTGGGATATAAGGATTAGTGTGCTTGAAGATCTAGATAGATTTGAGAATTATCCCAAAGATGGGATCGATATGTGTCGGGATATGTGGTAGGTTATATTTAGGTTAGATTAACATTGGGATTATAAGGATTAATGTGCTAGAAGATCCAGATAGATTTGAGGATTATCCCAAAGATTTGGATCGATATGTTTCAGGATATGTAGTAGGTTATATTGAGATTACATTGAGATTAGGATTTAAGGATTAATGCAGTTCTAGAATATCCCGATAGATTTTGAGGATTATCCCAAACATTGGGATCGATATGTGCCGGGATATGTGGAAGGTTATGTTGAGATTAGATTAGGATTAGGATTTAAGGATTAATGCATGGTAGAAGATCCGGATAGATTTGAGGATTATCCCAAAGATTGGGATCGATATGTGTCGGGATAAGTGGTAGGTTATATTTAGTCTGTCGCTACTCAAATGAAAAATATAAACCGATTATGTTTACCGTGTAAGAATACCGTGTCGCACTTACACCGCTCTGTTTATACTCACGACAGAATCCGATTATTTTTGGTTTCACTTGATGAAATACCATGTACACCAGATGTACGGAAAGTACAGGCTGATTGACCTTTTGCACAGCAATGCATTGTGATAATAGGATTCTCATAACCGGTACCGTTTCTACTAGATTGCGACACGTTATTTAAACGGCAATAACCACCTCCAAAGGTGGGTACGATATACAGGTAATTGTCTTGCACGGATTTCGAATAAACTGATTATTTTGCGTTTCTACTGGATGACAAACCCGGTTTTCTTAAACTTAATCGGCATTACCCTGGTAAGCATACTTGAGTAGAAACATGCCAATTGAGGTTAGATCAAAATTGGGATATAAGGATTAATTCATTGGATTTGTATGTATGTATAGTGTTAGATATAGCATGGAATTTTTAGATTTAGATGAGATTTTAATCCTACAAGTCAATGGGGTATGTCTTTGGGCATGACATGTAATATTTAATCTCAATTGCTTTGTTGACCTGAGTGACATTGGGGAGCTGTTATGAAAAAGTGATATGCAGCAATGTTTTGATCTTAGTAGAAAGGGGCTATACACGATTGTTGGGTATTGATCACATATTTGTTGTTATTTGGAGCTGCTAAATATGGAAATATTGTAACCAAGTGCTAATATGACGAAGCCAATTGGCCACCGTAGTTAAGCAGAACAATTATAGATTAAAGGAGCATGGCCTAATCTGTCAAAATTTAGAAATCAGTTTCATATGAAAGATCACCAATATAGTATAGGTTTATTTTCAAATTTCAGTTAAATTGGTCCAAACATTTTTATTTTATGTGCAATTTTGGATTTTGAGGTTACTTTATATTTTACTCTGTAATTTAATTATGGTTACAATAGACACATGTTTCATAATATTTTCAAAACTAACCATGTAAGCTGTTTACCTGGAGTATTGGAAAAAATATGAATAATTTTACTACCAAAGTCTCCAGAAGTTTGAAAAAAGGTTATAGCAATCGGACCATGCTCCTTTAGTTTTAGTATGTCCTATGTATAATATAAAGCAGTGTTTGTTGAATTATTTTATGTCAATTAAAATATGTGTGTAAATCTTTTTCATCTGTAGCCTTCAGCTAAAGCAGAAAGAAAGGAAGGTCCTCGAGCACAAAGCCTACTGGAGCGGCCTGCAGAGGAGACTACCCACACATCTAATAATAGATCATTGCAGTTCTTCCATGCACCACCGACGCAACATATGGGCCCCATGCAAAATGGCTACCATAATGGACCAGAAACTAATGGAATGTATTCTATGCAAACACCAAATAGGGTATGTATCAGGGGACAGGTCCAGGAATTGTGTATAAAAGGGGGCGCAATTTAGGAAGTCCTCGGCACTGCAAAAATAACTTCAAATAAGGGAGTTGAAGGTGATATATTGAATATTTCTACATAAAATTCAGTCTCCTAGTTGTTTTGTTAAAGATATTCATTTTTAAGGAACAAAATCATTAAAGGGACATTGGACAAAATTTTGAAAATTTATTTGTGGATGATTTATACTTCGTATGTAAGAAAATGACAGTCAATTACCTGATATCGGGAAAATTCTGATCAGAACCTTCAGAAAAGCCAAAAATTTGAATTTTATTTTGTTTCTTGATCTTGGGTATGAGGCTATTCTTTAAACAGATTGCAGTTAAATCAAAAGAAATTTTGAGTTTGAATTAGATCTCCTGAAAAGGCCAATTTAAAAATTCAGCTTTAGGGGACAGTATTGTCGACAACAATGATTAAAAATAAAAGAATATCTAAATATTATGATACAAAGTTTCATTGTCAAATTCAAACCCTATATATCAAAATATCTTAATATTTTGATATATAGGGTTTGAATTTGACAATGAAACTTTCTATGCTGTTATTATCACCACTAATACTTCAATTGCTGCAAATCTTAAAATGCTTTGGGAAAAGTTTGGGGATAATGCTGAATTTGTCCAATGCACCTTTTAAAAGAGGCGTCACTCAAAGTTCATCGCTGCTATATGCGCAAATAAGAGGGATGTGTAGGAATAAAGGGGAGTCCATACTCTGGCGACAGAAGGGTACTTTTTCTGCGAACTATCAACCGCTATTGCTTGCATGCGCACAATTTGGCAGAAAATGTAAGATGCGTATTGTGTTGTAGTCAAGTAAGTTTAGCGTGTGATCGCACTCACACAGCGTCGGTCTATGCATGGCGCATATTTGCAATCTCATAACTTGGCCAAATTTTTAGAGTGCCTGCTAAAACTTACAACCATAATTCCCCTGTGTTTTGAAAAATGAGAAAGACAAAAAATATATTAGTTAACAGTTTACATTTAAAGTTGTACAATCTTTTTAGCTATTCCTCTCCTATTTTATTTCATTTTTTGCCCCTTCCTTTTTTGTCTCGCCTGAAAATTTTTCAGTAAGAGACCTACCATTCCTTAAAACTGTCTGCCGTCCACATTTCTTGTCCGGAGCAAACCCCGGAAACCGTATGCCCTATGTAGATGATATTTGGTGAGTGGGAAGGGTTGAAGCTAAACTGGCGCTGCGTACAATTTGAACGCAAACTATGCATATAAAGTACCTAATTTATCTACCTCTGCCCATGGATGTTAGTTACGTCACTGCTTTTTTATGAAAATCAAAAATATTCTTATTTCTGTCTATTTTTCAGCTTCATAACTCATATCAAAGTCCACCATCATCAGAACCGAAAAGATTGCCATCCTATCAGGACCATATGCAAAGACATCCATTTAGGAGTCAGAATCAGTACTCAAGGGGTCAAGACCCCATGTCAAGAGGTCACGACCCTGTGTCAAGAGGTCATGACCCTGAAAGGACTGGAGGTACAACCACACCTAGTGCATTTAGACCTCCAAGCAATTTTGATCAGCATGGACCTAGAGGTAGTGACTCTGTCAAAGGTGGTACTCCGCCAAATTCAATGCAATTTATTCCAGCTAGTAATATCAGACCGAACCATGCTTACAACAATACATCTCATTTGAATCAAAGAACTAACAATGGCTTGGCAAGGACTACCAATGGGCCAATCAAAACAGTGCAAAATTTGAATGGACCTATGAGAGGATTGCAAGGTTTTGTACCAAGTCCAAGCTCTTCCAGCTCTCGGTCAAGCACACCGGAGCTTCCTCCGTTATCGCCGGCAAGTACGCCGTCGAATTCCCCACCGGGCTCGCCGTTAATGCAACCTAAGACTGCACGATCTATATCATCAGTCGCATCATTTCCGTTTAGTCTTCGTAGCAGTCATAGTGGTGATAGGGAAGTTTCTCAAGCAACTCAAGAAGGATCGAAGAATGTGGGAAAGAATAAGAGACGGAGTCCAATCGCAGGCAGGCATGCAGCCACTGTGCCTAGTAAGACTCCTGAAACTAAAAAGAAAGGGAGTAAAGAGAAGAGCAAGAAGAAAGGGTCAAGGTCAAGGTCATCTACTCTGTGTTCAGCCAATGGAGATACAGCAGTGCAGAAGAAAAAAACTAAAAGTAAGAAATCATGTATAATTATGTCATTACTTACAAACCTCTAGTAAGTCGACCCTGGACAATTTTATTTTATTGTAGATCCAAAAAGAATATATTTTCAGCTTTTGGCCATTTTGACCAGGAAAGACCCTTTTTTTTTGGTAAATTTCGCCCAAAGACCACCATTTTTTTGCTCTTTGTCACTGAAAGACTTCCTTTTTTTGACACAATAGTTTATAAAATATATATAAGTAAAGAATTGTGTAAAATCTTCAGTCCTTTAGACTTACCTTTACACTAAAAAATGTTCTTAACCCCATCAAAACCAAACATGAGTGCCCTTAAGTTTCTGGAAAAAATTCTTAAACAAAACCTGTCATGTGACCACAAATTGCAGGGTACTGGTCACATTCGTAAATAGTTGGCCCTGCACTTGGGATGTTTATTTACATTGTCCGAAGAATTGTGACATAGACTTCAGTCACTTTTACTAAGTATTCAATTTCCTTCATTTTATGAAAATTTAATTTCCTCTCTAGCTCCAAATAC
>JXSR01S055327.1:570-14499 GCA_000969725.1 Ophiothrix spiculata | reverse complement strand
CGGAACTCGGGTGGTTACCCGAACACCAATATCAGTAACACGATCATTGACTCAACACTCAGCAATTGATGACTGTGTGCTGAGGACATACTTAGTTGGTGAGTATGTGTATCAACATTATGCAAAACTTAGTTATACTACTTGATGAAAAATCCCCCCCCCCTCCCCAATCCCCATTTCAAATCCAGTGATCGTGTAACATGTTTCCGATCAGCATGATCAGAAAGTTAGACCTTGTCAATATATTACGAACTTAATTTGCTGACACTACAAGCCGGTGCCGTCAATATTCTTATGTTTGTACTTTTGGCACAATGTGTTCCATTCCCGGGGGGCACTCAAATATGAAAGTGACGTACCTGCTCCTACCGGCTTTCGAAATGTAGGGGCAATAGGTGAGAAATACATTGAAAAATAGGGGGTCATTTGGTGTAGAGGGTCAAAAAACTGGGTCATTTCGAGCGATTTGTTGGCAAGAGCGAAAAACAGGGTCATTCGGTGTAAGTTTTTGAATAAAATAAGGCTATTTTTTGTAAAAATTGTTGAAAAAATTGACAAATTTTCGTAAAATTTTCGAAAAATTGACAAATTTAGCGAAAAAAGGGGGTCATTCGGTGTAGGTTTTCGAAAAATCAGGGCAATGGATGAGAGTCACCATAAAAAAGGTTGACTTTCAAAATAATAGGGGGTCATTGGGTGAGAGCGGAGCGGGGTCATTGGGTGAGAGCGGAGCAAAAAAAAGGGGGTCTATCGACAGGAGCATGACGCGTTCCAACATATGGGAGTGCCCCCCCTCCCCGGGGTTCCATTTTAATATAGGATTACCTCAACAAGCTGACATCATTCCCCTACTGCCAAAACTTGAGATTTTTTAATCAATTTTGGGATGAAAATCAAAAATCCATCTCGCTCTTATGTAAAAGTGGCTATGTTGTTGACATAAAGTGGTTATGTTATTGACACAACGCCAAATCCAGTCATTGGTACTTTCACTTGCGGCAAATAACACTCACATCATCCAATTTTGGTGTAGAGTGAAACACAGTTACTGTATACCAAATTGAGCACAAACACATCTTGTTTCATGTTTGCAAGCCATATTTTGTTTTATTCACATACAAACACACACCAAGCTCCAAGATATTCTTAGTACGGACATGACGGATAAACTGATAAATATTAAATTGTGCGACTGTGGTACGAGAGTAAAACCATGTAAATTTTAGAGGGTAAAACCTTGTAAATTCGAAAGAAAGGGAAACAAATTAGCAAGAAATACTTTCCCAATTTGAATATATAGAATGATCAATAAAACGGAATGTTAATATTTGTGTGAAGGGGAAGGAAGGTTCAGCTTCGGTTAACCACCAATACTATTGAAGTATGCAACAACCATCCTATTAACGCACATAAACCAATATGGCCATACGGGGAAATAAATTAGTCCGAATTTTCCGAATCATAAAAAAGAACCCAATCTTGCTGAATATTCAAATATTCAAATAAACCTATATTCAATACAAAATAAGCCAAACCAATAATACCAAAATCATGAACGATTCTTGTACAAAAAATAAATAAATAATAATATGCAGTGATTTGGCCATAATCAATCTTAATCAATCATTTCTAGTCTCTTACACACATAGTCTGATTGCTTGCTGCATACTTCAGGAGCTAAATTGTTGGATTTATAATTCATAATTTTACGATAACTTCAGAAATGAATCCTGGTCAGTTATTTATACATTAAGTAAATCACAGAGCCGAATTAGACAAACAAATCCTAGTAGCATTCTTTCAGCATGAAATGGTGCAATAATTGAAAGTTAACTTCCAACTTTTAATTTTAACTGAATCAAAAGTATGTAACATACATCTGCTTAAATCTTTTTATATCTATTAATAAACGCTCTCCTGCATCGTCGACTGATGCGTACTCTTTTGTTTAGTTTTGCTTCTGCAGAATCGTAATGTCAAAGAAAACATCTTGGTTTTAGATCGGATTTGGGTATAAATTGAGCCGTATTATCATTTGCTTTAATATGAAATATTGGAATGGAGTTCATGCAAATTCTAGAGTAACTTATGTTATTGTCAAGAGAATAAGACGAACAATTGTCTATTAAATTTGGGGGATTGTATCAAAGTTTAAACAGTTTGCTAATAATTTGTACGAGAAAAAGTGGAATAATTAATGGAAATTGTAGATCCAAAGGTAAATAATTAAAAAATGAAGAGTACTCTAATAACTTTGAATCAACTCAAAAGACTATTAACAAGATATTACAGATCTACTAGATCTGCTTCGCTCTATAGCAGAGAGCAATATTTGGATGTGAAAATATTCACTAACATCAAAATGTTGAATAAAGATGATTGAATAATATATTTTTTATAATTATTTTCACGTGTGACAAAAGATACAAAATAGCTGGTGCTTCAGCATTCATAACAAAACCAACAATTTATATTGACAGCATAGCTGTAATTAGCTCAACACAATAAAAAGACCAAGGTGCTGTAAAACTTCTTGGGCAAAAACATATCAACCAACACTCACTTTATACACTTATATATAGCTTTCCCAATTAAGCTATATCAATTCTTTCGGTTTGTGTTATTTTCCAATTAAACTAATCGATCTTCCGGATTGTAGATGTCTTTTTACTCAGTTTTGACTAACCTCAGGACTTTACGTTTAAACCGATATTTATCCCTACTTATCACACATAACAACCTTGTATATCCATTAATTCTACTTGCTTGAATATAACAGACCTGTAAAGATACCTTAACGTTACAACCCACAGTTCTTGCAAGAAAACAAATTGTATCAACGAAATAAAGACACGTGACCTCTTAAAGTGATTACAATACACTGCTAAGGAAGGGCTTGTATATTATTTTATTGACAAATAAGTTGCTTTTATATTTAAGAGATAAAAAATGTTTTTAACATAATATTTTGTCTGCTTATGCAGGTGGGTCTTTGCTAGTCCCAAAATGTGAATTATCTATGGACTCCATGTACGATAATGTCACACTCAGGTCCAATATGGCCGACTGTACATGGGATCAAAAGTAGTCATTTGTTTCTACATAATAAACTAAGTTGACATGCAAGGCCCTAACTTGCATTGAAATGATCCATAATGCCTTTGGAATACTACCGTGAGTATCTTATAACACTAAACTAATTTTTAAATCAACTTTTGGCAACTTTTTTGTCAAAGCACATGGTCGCCGCCATCTTGAATTTTGACCAACTTTTATCAAAAAAATGCACTTAAACTCAACTGAAGCTGATATTGGCCTGTTATATGTTGCTAAATACTAATGAGAATATACTGGCATACTTTTGGTCAATTAATATGCTCTCTGAAAGAAGATATTGACTTATGAAATTCGTCTATAGAGAAGGTCAATGGAGCTGGAAGTCACCTTCTGGTGAGAAGGTGACGTAGGCACTAGGTCTTTGCTACAATTAACTATCACCAATCAGTTTGCCATGTAAACATGATTGGCCAAACATAAGTAGGAAGAATTGGAAGACAAGGTTCATTCATCAAATCCCATCATTAATTTACTGACAAAGGGAAGATATATTGACAAACAATAAACAAAAATGCATTTTTCTAACGTTCAGCAACAAAACGATGATGTTAACATAATGAGAGAAATCGGTTAAAACTGTGTCTAGCATACGCAAACGAATCGGTTTTATAAATATTGAGGATGTTTTTTGACAAAAATATCAAATATTGATTTTGTCTATAGAAATAGTACCCTTAAAATATTGAATATTATGATTACTGGGTAAAAATTATGGAAATATGGTATGCGGTGTAACATCACGACAGCTCAGTTTCGATATTCTTGACGCTCGGCACGACTAACGAGAGTCTATAAAACAAAGTCACTCGTATGCTTGTATCACAGGAAAACTTAGGCTGGATGTTGGGTGTACCTTTTCGCCCCCTGCAATTATTTTTCCCTTACTTGCCCCCTCAAATAAGTATTTCTGGTTACGCCACTGCATCTTACACATTTTGTATAGCATTTTGATTTGAAAACAAAAAGTGAAAAAGCTTCATTGAATGTCACTGTACACGTCATAGTGGTAATAATTTAGGCATCTCAGTACTTTACTTCCTATCATAAAGTGGACTTAATTGTCCAAGATAACCAAATCCAACTACCATAAATTGGAGAATAAAAGATAAGATTTATTGTTATTATTACAAATTCATACAGAAGGAACAACTTTATACAGCATAAATAAGATACCTTGAATACATTTTCATAAGAATACATTTTCACAATAAGAAGAAATAGTTATGTAAACCAACTACTTTATTTTAATGAAACATATTAATGACGTTATAGATACTCTATGCAAAAAGCATATGGCTGTATAGTTCATTAAGGGCAAATAAAATGAACAAAGGTCACTCCCTATCCAACTTACCAAGAAATGGTGTACAATTTTACTCTTAGACTTCGTTAAAAAAAAGGAAGTGGAATTTCTAATCTAATGCCCCGATGCAAAGGCTTACGGTCCATACATTGGAAATTGAACATTGGCTGTAAGCGATAATCTTAAGAAATAATCTTGTCAATGCTAATCTAATGCTTTTGTATTTTCATATCGTGTCCGAGTTACAATGAACCGATAAGAGTGGTATACTGAGTCTCTTTATGTCATAATTAGTGTGTTTGAATATGCATGATTCTATAATGAACATGCAATTTAAGGAAATTGGGCAGGCATATCAAATGTCATGATTATCATGTTATCACTTTCAGCGAAAACAATTTGAATGGCTCGTTAACGTTAGTGTCATTATATTTCACATTATACAAATCAAGAAAATAACTCATTTACCACCAGAAAGGAAACAAAACCAATTGGTGATGAGCTTAAAAACTGCGTGTTCAATTTCTTGTTTTACCAAAACCAAATTAAAAACAGATGCAGCATCTTTCTATATGACTTATCATGCTACTTGACTGTTTAAAGGGAAAGAAACAAAATATACCAGGTGTCCCAAAAAATGGTTACATGTAGAAAGGTGACCGTGTGCAAAAAATATAGTAGATGGAGGAACGTAACTTTGCACAAAGTATATTACAACCCTCTTCTTGATATCACAGCATAATTAGTTTTTGAGTTATCATCACCTACGGTATTTCAGAAACGCATTTATACAAAATTCAACAAAATAATAAGCATGCACGTTTTGTGATATTTTAATTTGCCTAGAATCAGACTTTGTATTGACCAAATTTGGTACGATTTTCAATGAATCATTATTGAACTCCCTTCCAGTATTTCTATTATGCTAATTAGGGATAACTGCATTCCATGCATTCCAGAATGAATTGTTTATATTGAACCTGTCAATCAAATTGTGGCGCGAAAGTTGAAGATACTGCAATAAAGCATATTCAATTTTTCACATTAATTCTTTAAATGTTTAAACTGCAAACTTGTGTAAATTTTGGGAAAAACATCTGCATGATATACACTCAAACTTACATGGCAAGTTAAAATGATTATTTTCTTTCTTTATTAGTAAAAGTCCGATAAAAAAAATGGTATCGGTGGCCAATTTTTGCCCAAAGTCAGATTTCGACATAAATTTCAGACCTGAAATAATTTATGACGTCATAATTACGTAACAGGTCATCGGATTTTCATGATTTTGATATCAGTGGAAAGAAGAGACTCCACCCTATAATACTATGGTATAAAGCAACCTAACTTTTGGCCTGTCAATGTCAAGTTCACATGGAATTGAACAAGGGTTAAGATTACATCAAACGAACATGCGTATGGTTTTATTGAATTTTGAAAAAAATACGTTTCTGACATAGGTATATATCTTTGTTGATATTTAAAAAAACACAATTATGATATGATATTAAACTTTTGCAAATATCTAGCAGAGATATGTATATAAAGTTATGCGAAGCTTGAATTCTCCAACTCCTATAGCGTCTGCAAACGAATCTTTTTTGTACATGTAACCACTTTTGAAACACCTGGCACTTGGTCTCACGAAGTCAATTCAACACGCGTAGTGTGTTTTTAGTGTTGATATCATTATTCGTAACAAAAATCAGAATTTCCTAATTAAAATGTTGACTTAATTCCTGGTGGGATTAGATTAGCGCTGTGGATTGTTTGGGATTTATTTTTCACTGCACTTAAATGTATAGGAACCTATTTGTTGAAAAGTTCACTGAATCTAGATCATACGGTACTTGATAAGAGTCTTGTGTTCAACACAAGGAATGTGGGTGGGTTGAGGAATCAAGATTTGTGTCCATATGAGAGCTTACAGAGCAGAGAAAATTTGGAACATCTTGCTTTTGATTGAGTAGGTGATGAAACTAAATGATTTCATTGCTTTTTAAAACGATGAAGACACTTGGTGATACTTTTTGTACTGTATCATTAAATGTAATGTGTAGTACGTACAAGTTAATATAATATTCAGCAAATAATATTCAATATTATACTGTAGAAAATTTGGAAATTCAAAGCGAAAAATTACAAAATAAGGGCAGTAAATATATTTAAAAACAAGTGATGGACTGGACTTTACATACAAACGTGAAGACAAAACTAACACAAACAGTCATTACAACTACAGTTAAAATAACAGAAGGCTATCACAAAGATTTTATCCATCAATTGTACACAATTGTCATCTGGTCAACTGTATACATGTGTAATTTCACAAAATTATGCAAACAAATAAACAACAGATTGCTTAGAAACCTACACTCACAAATATTTAATATACGCTCACTTTTCATTCAAGTAGGATTCGAGTGGTAGTCTTGACACGAATTTTTCCGAAAGTGTAACTAAACAAAATAATTAAAGAGAAGATTTGTCTTCTAAAACTAATGATTAATAATGCTATCTAGATAGAGCGTTTATGTTTCCTTTAAGATATTTTCAAGTACTCAACAGCTTCAACCTCTATTTTGGATGCTTCCTGTGTCTAAGATTTGAGGCTTAATATTCTTTACTCTACTCGATGCAACTTGATGCATTAATAGGGGCAAGGCGTTAACACCCAGTCATGTTTTATTCAAATTTGTAGCGTTATTAATTATCTCCTCTGAACTATCGCTAAAAAGGTTACTTCAAATCAGGTTGATACGGGTAATATATGATCTTGATGGAATCGTGTTTAAACAAAATCTGTCTCATGTTACAGCCCGATAAAACATCCAAGACAAACTCAAATCCTTTTAAAGGTTGTTTTACAGTATAATTTTTTATCGAGGTATTATAAATAGATGTGAAAATACAATGACAAAATGGAAAATGATATCAA
This sequence comes from Ophiothrix spiculata, assembly GCA_000969725.1. NCBI lineage: Eukaryota > Metazoa > Echinodermata > Ophiuroidea > Amphilepidida > Ophiotrichidae > Ophiothrix > Ophiothrix spiculata. The sequence goes on along the minus strand of JXSR01S055327.1, from coordinate 7,141 downwards.
TTTCATATTCAAATTAATGATGAAATGTTTCAATATTTGATCACAATTGCTTTTAAAATATGCTTTGAATATTCCAAGCAGATCTTTCTAGTTGTTGTTTCTTTACCGACGATTAGAATTTGTTTTATTGAGTCACAATTTGTTCTTTTGGTAAGGGAAATGATTAAAATTTAGTGCATTGCTTTATGACGCAAGTTGAAATTCTGAAAACGTACACACAGCATAATAAGATGTGTTAAGTCCAAATAACTTTATGTAAATCTAAATTTAAATATACGGGCACACTTTAATGTTCTCTAATGTAATTTTGATCCAAGGCCTTATGTTAATTATGTGATATTACTACAGCAATGCATTTACCAATTGCAAAGGAGGTGTTTAAATTATAAGCCAACTTTAGGTTTTTAAGAAGATAATTGATTTTGAGTTTTAAGTCAAAACGTGCGTTGCTGTTCAGAAGGGAAAGTTTTATTATCATAATAAACAGAAAGGAACAGGTTTCTCTCATATTATACTATTATAAGAATTTATCATATTACATCACATACCCTATCCACTCGTCCAATTCAACTTTTTTCCGACTGACAAATCTTTTTTTTTTAAATACTCCAACTTTCAATAGTTTGACAAATCACCCTTCTCTATGATTAAGCATTATAAAAGTATTTTGACATCACTTTTGGCACACTAGTATGAAATAACCCAATGCTACAATGACATACATTCAGAAAATTCCTAGTTGAATTGGACGAGTGAATAGGGTATTTGTATATATTTCACGTGTGACTAAGGATACAAAAAAACTTGTGCTTCGTCATTCACAAAAAAAAAAACCATTGTTGACTGCATAACTGTAATTAGCTTAAAACAACAAAAAGACCAAAGTGCTATAAAAACTTTTTGGGCAAAACTTATCCACCAAATTTCAATTACACACTTATATATCCCTTTCTCAGCTTTATCAATTCTTCCGATTTGTATTATTTTCCAATAAAAGTAATATATCTTCCGGATTGTTAAACGGTTTTTATTCAAATTTTGCTAACCGCATGACTTTGCGTTTAAACCGATATTTATCCCTACTTATCACTCATAACAACCTTGTATATCCATTAATTCCACTTGATATAAGAGACCTGTAAAGATACCTTAACGTTACAACCCAAAGTTCTTGCAAGAAAACAAATTGTATCAATGAAATAAAGACATGTTACCTCTTAAAGCGCTTACAATATGCTGCTAAGAAATGCCTAAATGTTGCTTTTATTGAAAAATACGTTGCCTTTATATTTAAGAGGTAAAATATATTTAAGGTTGTGAACAAATTATTTTGACTGCCAACGCAAGTGGTTCTTTGCTACATTTAGCAATCAACAATCATTTTAGCATATAAACATGATTGGCCAAACACAAGGTGGAAGAACTAGGTGAACTGTACATGTACTGTATATTGGACCGCATCCATCTCAAACGAGCTGTAAATGAACCAAACTTCATTTCGCGTTACAGGTAAAAAAATATGTCAAGGTCATAATTTGCCAAAAAAAATTTTTTTTTGACAGATTCACAATTCGTGTGCTTACTTCAAAACACCAGCAAAGTTTCACTTCCAGAAAATGATCGGAAATATGATATATACCTGTATATTTTGAGCACAATCAATAGAAGTAAGGCTTACTAATCTTTTATTATTATTTTTATGACATTGTTTGATTAATATCAGACAATAGTGTTTTCTATAGAAGTAGAACTCCCAAATATTGTATACTATGATTCCAGGTTAAAAGTTATGTAAATATGCTGATAGTTTGGACATATTTGTCGCTTGGTACGATAACAAGAGTTTATAACAAAGTCATTCTATGCTTGTATCACATTAAAAATTAGTCACATTGAGCACATCTTACAAAGCATTTTTTTATTTTGAAAAAAAAAACCCCAGTAAAAATGCTTCATTGAATGTCACTTTTTACGTCATACTGGTAACTTAAATGATTTAGGTATCTTAAAGGAGCATGGTCCGATTGCTTCAACATTTTTTCAAAGTTTTTGTGATTTTGGTATCAAAATATTTCTCATATTTCTCTCATATTCCATGTGAAATTTCATGGCTTAGTTATGTTCCATTTTGGAGATACATTTGAAAATGTGTTTAATTTACGAATTGATGGTGCTGAAATACAAAATTGCCCATAAAATCAAAACGGTTTGACCGATTCAGCTAAAATTTGAAAGTTAGCTCTCTTTAGTGGTCGTCTTCCATATGACATTGAAAACTAAATTTTTGAAAATCGGACCAAGCTCCTTTAATACATCGCCTCCTATCAAAAGTGGACTTACTTGTCCATGATAACTAAATCCAATTACCATAAATTATAATTAAATCATCAGAATTGCAAGGATTACAAATTCATACAACAGGGGTCATTTTAAACAACATAAATGAGATACCTTGAATACATTTCCATAATGAGACATGTTAATGACCCTAGTAGTAAGTTTTCGAGGATGTTTTCAAACCAGACATATGTTATTTTTTCATTATTTATATACTTTATGGCCCGTATTCCAGAAAGGAGTTTAGCTAAACCACGGTTTTAATTCTCCTCAACAGCACGGCTCATTGAACTGTTCCACTTGAAAGCTGCAATGGTGCGTATCATTCTTGGACAGTTGATGCTCAGTTAAACAATAGTTTAGCTAAACATCTTTCTGGAATACGGGCTATATAATGTTTGTTTGTTTGTTTGTTTGTTTGTTTGTTTATCAAGGCTTGTTCGTGGGGTACATATCGATGTTTATGTTAAAGTCATAGAACGCCAGACATACATGTGACATCAAGCCTGGATAGTTCATAAATGATAAAGGACTAATAGAAAACGCCATCCTGACCAAAAGCCGTTCCCAATCAAACAAAAATGGTGTACAATTTTACCCTTAGCCTTATACTTCGTGGGAAAAGAAAGTGGAAATTTTAATCTAATGCCCGATGCAAAGGCGTAGGGTCCATCCACTGGGAATCAAGTATCAGCTGTAAGCGATAATCTTAAGAGATAATCTTGTCAACATTTAATGCTTTTGTATTTTCATATCGTCTGCGGGTTATAATGGACTGATAGGAGTAGCATACGGAGTCTTTTTATCATAATTAGTGTGTTCGAATATGCATTATTCTATAATGAACATGTAATTGAAGGAAATTAGGCAAACATCCAATTCCATGATAATCGTGATATCGCTTTCTGTCAATACATTTAAAGACAAGTTATTTGGAAAATATCAGGACTCTACATACAAACGGACAGCACTAATACAAACAGTCATTATGACTACAATTAAATTAACAGAAGGCTATCACCACGATTTTAGCCATCAATTGAGCACAATTTCTTTTTGGTCATTATACATATACACAACTGTAAACAAGTGTAATTTCACAAAATTATGCAAACAAACAACAGATTGCTTAAAAAACCTACATTCGCAAATATTTAATAATACGCCCACTTTTCATTTCTAGTAGGATTCATAGTGGTAGTCTTGACACGAATTTTCCCGACAGTGTGACTAAACAAAATAATTAAAGAGCAGATTTGTCTTCTAAAACTAATGCTTAATAATGACATCTAGATAGAGCGTTTATGTTTCCTTTTAAGTTATTTGCAAGTGCTTAACATCTCTATCCTACATTTTTTATGCTTCCTGTGTCCTACGATTTGAAGCTTAATATAAGCTTACTCTACTTGATGCAACTTGATGCATTAATAGGGGCAATGCGTTAACACCCAGTCATGTTTTATTCAAATTTGTAGCATTATTAACTCTCTGAATAGGTTACTTTAAATCAGGTTGATAAGGGTAATATATGATCTTGATAGAATCGTGTTTAAACAAAATCTGTCTCTTGTTACAGCCCGATTAAACATCAAAGACAAACTCAAATTCTTTTAAAGGTTGTTTTACAGTATAATATGCAATAAAGTCAACAGTCATAATATTTTATGTGGAGTTATTATAAATAGATGTGAAAAAACAATGAAAAAGTGGAAAATTACATCAATTTCATATTCAAATTAATGATGAAATGTTTCAATATTTCATCACAATTGCTTTTAAAATGTGCCCGTCATATTTAAAGATACCTTAAAGGTCCCAAAATCAAAATTGATTTTTTGATCTCATCTGAAAATTGAAAGTTCAAGCTTTAAAATGACACCTTTTGGTTATTGGTTTTTATGTTAATTATGTGACATTGCTACATCAATACGTTTACCAATTGCAAAGGAGATGTTTATCATAAGCCAACTTTAGGTTTTTAAGAAGATAATTGGTTTTGAGTTTTAAGTCAAATCGTGCGTTGCTATTGAGAAGGGAAAGTATTTTATTATCATAATAAACAGAAAAGAACAGGGTTCTATTATAAGAATTTATCATAGTACTACATCACATATTTGTATATATTTCACGTGTGACAAAGGATACAAAATAGCTGGTGCTTCGGCATTCACAACAAAACCAACCCTTGTGATGATAATTTGTTAACTACATAACTGTCATTGACTATATAATTAGCTTAAAACAACAAAATGACCAAAGTGCCGTAAAACTTTTGGTGCAAAAACTTATCAACCAAAATTCACTTACACACTTATTACACACTTATATATCCCTTTTTTAAGCTTTATCAATTCTTCCGATTTGTATTATTTTCCGATGATAGTATCTTCCCGATTGTTAAAAGTTTTTTACTCAAATTTTACTAACCGCATGACTTTGCGTTTTAAAACGCTATTTATTCCTACTTATCCCACATAACAACCTTGTATTTATTAAATCTACTTGCTTGAAGAGACCTGTAAAGATAACTTAACGTTACAACCCACAGTTCTTGCAAGAAAACAGGTTGTATCAATGAAATAAAGACACGTAACCTCTTAAAATGCTTACAATATACTGCTAAGAAAGAGCTTGAATGTAGCTTTTATTCAAAAATAAGTTGCTTTTATATTTAAGAGATCTTCAAGGTTTTGAACATATTATTTTGTCTGCCAACGCAAGTGGTTCTTTACTACAATTAGCAATCAAGAATCATTTTAGCATATAAACATGATTGGCCGGCCATGTAAGTCGGAAGAACTGGGAGAACTGACCAGCTAACCCATGAGCTTCATTTACACCCTATCATGATTAAGTTACTATCAGCGAGAAGATATAAGCAATTACAAATGAAAAAACTCAAAATGCATTTTTATAACGCTCATCAACAATACGATGTTGTTTCAGACAAATCGGATAAAACTGTGTATGGCATACGGAAATGTAGTTTTATGAAAATTCATGATTTAAAAAAAAATGAAACATTGGTTTTGTCTATAGAAATAGAACCTCAAAATAAATAAATATTATGATTCCTGGGTAAAAAATTATGGGAATATGCTGAGTAACATCACGTCAGCTCAGTTTGTACATTTTTGTCGCTCGACACGACTTACAAGAGTTTATAAAACAAAGGCATTCTATGCTTTTATCTAAAAATTAGACTGTCACATTGAACACATCATTATGATCTTACTAAGCAAACTTTTCGATTTTGAAAAAAAAAAAAAAACCGTAAAAAACAGCCAGTAATGAACCCGCTGAAAATCGTCTATTTTATTTTTTTTAATTCATGGAAAAACACAGGAAAGGTCGTTTTTGACTTGCGTATGAATATTATATCTATGAGTTCTATTGCCCTGATTTAAGGGGTGTAATAAGCACCTTACTCAATGCTACATTTTTGCAAGTTTATTTTGTACCATAACTTTTTAACAAAGTGCTTAAGGTTAATAAAAGTATACATTTCCAGAAAGGAATTTTCACAAGAAACATAATGGTGATGTTGATTTTTTACCAAAAATCACATTTTTTGAGAAAATCACGAAAAACAAATTTTTTGGCCATTTGGGCTTCCAACTAAGCTCAATTTTACGTTTATGCAAGTTTATTTTGTACCATAACTTTTGAACAAAATGCTTAAAGTTAATAAAAGTATACATTTCCAGAAAGGTATTTTCACAAGGAACATAATGGTGATGTAGATTTTTAACCCAAAATCACATTTTTTTGAGAAAATCACAAAAAACACATTTTTGGCCATTTGGGCTTCCGGACAGTTAAAAATAAACATTTTTTTTTTCAAAAATGACCTTTGAATGGGAATTTTAATTTAAATCACCCACTTGGATGTTGCGTCATTTTTATTTTTTAGAATTTTGGCACTTTTTTTTTATTTTCATGCCAAATAAGGTAAAAAAATGACCAAAAATGGAAAAACATGAATTTTTGACCTTATTCCCATTCAAAGGTCATTTTTGTCTTGCCTGAAAATTTTCAGAAAGAGACATAGCAATGCAATTTTCTGTCCGCCGTCCGGAGCGTATCTCGAAAACCGCCCTAAGTTGATGATATTTGGTGACTGGGTAGACCTGGTGCCGATCTAGATCCAGCAACATTTTCGTCGCCAAATATGCTAATTAAGTACCTAATTTGCATAATTTATGCATAAAATGTAGCATAATTTATGTGTAAA
>JXSR01S055323.1:107336-119513 GCA_000969725.1 Ophiothrix spiculata | reverse complement strand
AGGCCCGTATTCCAGAAAGGTGTTTAGCTAAATCAAGGTTTTATTTCTCGTCAACAGCACGTCTCATTGAACTGTTCTGCTTGAAAGCTGCAATGATGCGTATCATTCCTAGACAGTTGATGCTCAGTTAAACAATGGTTTAGCTAAACATATTTCTGGAATACGGGCCAGAAACTCTAAATAATTAGAGTCGAGAAACCATAGATAAACTTACCTGAGCTGCACAAAAGAAGAGTCGGGACCTTCCCATCATGTCATGCTTCCGATGGGATTTTTTTTATATGGATTGTAATGAGAGGGTGGTGAGACATTATCAGCAGACCTCCTCCCAAAGTTGCATTTCAGATATGTTTCATTACTAAATCCTCTCATACAACCCGTAAAAAATCCCATTTGGAGCAAGGCATGATAAGAGGGTCCCGATATCTTCTGGCAGTGTCTGCCTGCACTATACTTGGTAAAAATCACTCACTTTCAGCTTCAAGCATGCTGCAAAACTAATACGCTCGGTCAATTAAAAATTGTTTGAAATTCCATCTATAGGACATCAGTCGTATATTAGATTTAGACAATTTTTCTTGAGAGAAAAACGTTGTCACTTTTAAAGCATACTGCATGTACTGTCATTCAGCTGAGAGACGACAAACATACTGACTTTATGTAGGTATATATCAAAATCACACCACATTCGCGCCTTTATTTGTGACATGTTTATGTCGAGCAAAAGGGGTCGTTATAGTCACTTTCATTGCATGTCTAGTGCGTTCAGTGTCGCTTCATGTACAACAACACATCATCAAAGAGTAGAAACTATATAACTTAGCAGAAAGTGTCAGTGACGGCAGAAGGTGAACAATTTTAGCTAAGGACGGCTAATTTTATTTTTATCAAAAAACTTTGGTCGGAGGAAAAATTATCGATTTTTTTGTCAATATGCAATGCGCGTGTAGTGTGCAAAAAAATCTGTCAAATCAGCAAAATTTACTTAAAATTGTTTTAAAATTTCTTCAAAAATGTCCAATTTTGACTGAAAATTGAATTATATCGTCAAATTTGCTCAAAGCGCAGTATTTTGTTTGATTTTTTACATTTATATTATCAAAAACAAGAGAAAATTAAATGTGAAATTTGCGTCAGTGATTTCCTTTCTTCTTTTTCTTTCCTTTCCTTTTCTTTCTTCTTTTTTTGAGGGGGACCGTCCCCTCCACGTAAAATTTAGGAGGGCACATGCCCCACAACCCACCCCCGCTTCCACCGCCAATGGAAACTGAACAACAATTAAATTTCGTGCCGTTTATAGGAAATCTTTTATTCATTAATGTGTGCAAAGTACAAGTGCAACGTGAATATACCCCGGGAATATATTCAACTTGAAATCTTGTGTCGAGTTCGCAAGTTAGCCATTGGACACGTATTTCCAGCTAACACACTAACGTTTTCTGTAGAAAAAAAAAAGACTTTTGATCAGGAAACCATTACAAAAAATGTTTCAAAAACGTTAAAATATGGAGTTTTGGGCCGTCAACAATCGTTTAAACATAACCTTAAAAAAGACACATACTTTAAGAACGGTGTTCTATGTTTTATTTAAACGTATCTGAAATGTTTTATTAAAAAAACAGATTTATTTCTTTACCCATATTCACAGTTACGTTAGAAAAATGTTCCAAAAAGATTTTATTAAAACAAAATCAATTGTAACTAAGGAACCTTTCAAAAACGTTTTGTGTTTCCTGGGTTTCTGCTCAAAGAGCTTTACGAAATCTACAACTTGATACAAATCAATCAAACGTTTCAAACCACCATATACGTTGTGATCCTAAGGACCAACTTATTCCTGTAATACTGTGCCAATAAGTCAACCTGTCACGTTATTTACTTACGTCACGGTCATATGATCAGTCCCGTGATTGAGACAATGAAAAAAGTGCAGGCAATTTGATTTTATTTCATGGGCGACCGAGTTTCTTTTTAATAATATGGTCATGCTTTTCAAGACCATATATTTACCCAAAAAGTGGATTTGTTACATTAACACTAAAATGCATAAGGGGGGTCCATATGGACCCATAATTTTGTTTTTCGCGCGAAGCGCGAAAATGCAACATAAACCAATAAAGCTGTTTTATGTAATTGTCAAGTTATGGGTTGCGCATGTTCGCAAACTATTCAAATCGGTCTTTTCGTTTTTGAGATAATTAGCATAAACTGGTAAAATGATGGCGCTGTTCAAAATTTGTTTTGTCCCTAAAACCGAAACGGAACAACTTTTTAAATTCTTATTTTAGCAATGTACTCGATTTTGTCCAGGGTTTGTAATTATAATATCCTACACTGAAAACAAAAACTAGTCAAGCAGCTGCTTGACTAACTTTAAACTAGTCAGGCAGGTTAGTCCAGCTTGCCTGACTAGTTTGACGTTGGGCAAGCCAAACTTTAAACTAGTCAAGCCTGCCTGACTAGTATTAAACTAGTCAAGCCCGTTTGACTAATGTGCGGAACTTTGCTTGACGAGTTTGCCAGACTGAGAGCTTGACTACCTTGATGGTACAAAAGAGCTTGACCAACTTCAAGTTGGTCAAGCTGGCTTGACTAGCTTAAGTTAGTCAGACTGAGCCCGGTCAGGTGGAGTCTTTGAGGACAACATAGTGGACAGCACAGACATGTGAAACACCGTGCCGTCGTTTGACCTCATAAATGTCACCATCATGCACTACTGATGTATCGTGAATTATATCATTTGTTTATATGCAGCTGACTGACTATTTTGGTGGTACTCATGTGTCACTCTTAAACCTCTCTCTACATTATTGACGGATTAGCTATATCAAAGACTGTATCCTGTGGCTCTGCAACTACATAACATGCATTATTGTCTCGCCCAGGAGGGGCGAGACATTAAGGGTTGTGTTCAACGCTGACTATGTAATTATGGAGGAGCACGTGATAGGTAAAGCCTGATAATTGTCGTTTAGAATAAATTAGAGGTACATTGCAAGCAAGCTCGTGACTTTAAGAATGTTGTTTCTAATAATGCTGATAATTATTGAAATCGTACCTGATTTCTAAATTCCTCCTGTGGTTCATTTAAAACCGTTAATTTAGAATAGATCACACGGAGATCAGGCTACTAAATGTAGAGTGAACTGTAAGCAAGTAAACCGCTCATTCAAAAATGTTGACTGTTTACTATAGTTCGAAAAATTAAAATTTTGCCCATATGGGCCTATAAAAATATAAAGATTTCAAAACCGTTTGGGTTGAGTGATCAACCCCCCAAAATCAAAATATATCCTGATAATTATTTTTATAATTATTGAATGTGAAAGGTAATACGTAAAACTTGCTTCATTGTTCTTGCATCCATCACGCAATAGCTGGTCGTGGGCGGTACACAGAAATGTAGTTGTAAAATTCCTACGGAAGCTTAAAAGTGCCACTGACATTTTAAATGATACTCCTGGTAGTCGTTAGAAACTGTGTTCTTTTAATGATTTTCATCAGTTTTTTAAAAATATTTTATTAAAAAATCGCTGATACATTTTTTTTTTTCAATTTTGTACTATGAACCCGGGGCCAATTAAATTCCGGAAGTAACGTGAATGTGCGGCAACAACCTCAGAAGGGGGAGGGTCTTAGACTTTCGATGATTATTCAAGGGGGATTAGCAGTGTTCTCGCTAAGGTTTTATAGTGAGAACATTTATTTTCTGAAAAGAGCAGAGCCTGGAAAAGAGGGTCATTCGGTGAGAAGCTGTGAGAGCGTTTGCAAAAAATGTATTTAAAAGGGTCATTCAGTATTTGCCTCGGAAAATGGGGGTTATTCGGTGAGAGCGTTTGTGCCTTGTATTTATGAAACCAGTGAGCATGTTGAAAATGGGGGAGGGGTGCATTCAGTGAGAACTTGCAATACTTGCAAAAATTAAAAAAAAAGTCATTCGGTGAGAGGAGGTGACAAATTGGAAGCCATAGACCGGAACCTTAGGCCCCTAGTCAACATCATGCATGCATGCGAGACACACATTGGTGCAGAGCACCAAACTATATCTTGTATTGCACTAGGTTTGTCTAGTTGGCTGAACTAGCTTGACGTTAGTTATTTGGGATCGGCTATTTTGATTAGGCTAGTCAAGGCAGCTGGACTAGTGTTACATTAGTCCATCCAGCTGGACTAATGTTATGGTAGTCAAGATGTGTACCATCTGCAGCTGGACTAACTTAAAACTAGTCAATAACTAGTCAAGCGACTAGCCTAAACTAGTCCAGCTTGCTAGTTAGCTTGCTGGACTAACGTCAAGCTGGTCAACAGACTAACTTAAAACTAGTCAAGCAAGTAAAATTAGACTAGTCCAGCATGCTGGACTAGGCTAAGTTAGTCATCCTTGTTAGTCCAGCAATACTGACTAACTTAAATCTAGTCTAGATGCGTACCATCTGGACTAGCTTAAAGTTAGTCACACTGACCAGTTTAGGTTTTCAGTGTATCTAATTCAATATGAGCCAAATCTCATTGAAAAATTCCTTTGTGAAAGCAGATTTTCAATTTTTGGCGGGAAATTGTTCGGAAAAAATGAAAATTTGACACGAATTAAATATCTGGCCGCCATTTTGAAACGGAATGACGAAATTTTATTTTTGTTTTTTGTTTCATATGAATTATATTGAGTTGGTGTATCACTGTGTACAGTTTCAAAGATAAATGATATGGAGAACATTGTTTTTAAAGTGATCAAAATCATGGGTCCATCATGGGTCCATATGGACCCCCGTTATGCACTAACGGGATTCTAAAACATCTTATGCACTTAGAATGATTTTTGCATCATTTTTGTCATATCTTATCGATAATCCCATGAAATGTCATAATTTTGGTATGGTTTTAAAGATAATTTATTATTCCTTCAAGAAATGAAGAACAAAACCAAAATAAAATGACTAATTAAGTCTAATGACTTGTTAAAGACAATTATTAGCCAGGGGTGGAGGAGGGCGAGGTTGTTGCGCCCGGCGGGTGACGTTGTGGTATGAAAAAAATTGTGCATCAATTTTTCTGTCACATCTTTTCAAATATTTTTAAGGGCAAAAACAAGTTTGAAATAAACCAAAATTAAGTCGGTAATTAACGCTAATATCTAATTAAAGTAATTAGCTAATTTAGCCTGATGTAAAAGTGGGCATGAATGTGATAGGTTTGGATGAAATATGTACATTGTGCATAAAATCTTGTCACATACCCAAAAATTTTATCAACTCAAATCAACCGTTACCAGGATGTTGTTAGGTATTGTCATTGATGAGGTGGGTGAGATGTAACGCACCATGACTTTATATCAGCATGATCAGTGGCGTAAACACCGGGTGTAAACAGCTTTTTTGAAATGAGGGGGCAAGACGGGGTTGACATGTTTCAAGGGGCCGGGGGGCGGGAACAAAGCAAAAATGGGAGTTCTCTATAGACCAATGTACAAGATCAAATTTCATTTGGGGGCAAAAGGGGGGCGAGGGTTTCAAATTTGTTCAATTTCATGATTTGGCCTTAAATTGGGTTTTGACCTTGAATGACCGTAACTGTTCCTCTCCTTATGACTTCTCCATAGAGAAACTTGTTATTGATGATCCCAGTTTGGCCTAGGTAGGATCAATATGCTATGGTTGTGACTTCGAAATGACTTGGTCAGGGGAGGGGGGGGGCAGACTCCCCCCCCCCCCCCCGGACAACTAAAATGGGGACGAGAAGAAGGGGAGAAAAGGAGGGAAGAAGAGAGAAGAAAGGGGGAAAGGGAAGGGAAAAGAGGAAAGGGGAGGGAAGAAAAGGGGGAGGGAGAGAAGGGAAAAGGGAAGGAGAAGGGAAAAAAGGAAGGGAGAGGAAAAAGGAGAGGGAGAGAAAGAAAGAAAGAGGGGAAGGAGGGAAAGAAAGAGTAAGAGAAGGAAAAAATAAGAGGTAGAAGGAGAATGGAAAGTGGCGGAAGCGGGTGGGGGACATGCCCCCCAAGAAAAAAATCACGAGGGGGGACGGACCCCCTACAAAAAGAAAGAAAGAAAAGAAAAAGAAAATTGAAATTTTCCCTTTGTTTTGATATTTTAAATGTGAAAAATCAAAAAATTTCAGTTAAAATCTGCCATTTTTTGCGCAAATTTCAATTTTTTTTAAAACAATTTGTAGCTGAAATTAGCCGTTTTGACCGATTTTTTTCGCGCGCTACGCGCGCATTACAAAATGTCATAGTTTTCCTCCGACCAATTTTTTGCTTAAAAGAATTTTTGATTGCAAGCAATTATCCGCCCCCCTAAAATGTTAACCTTCCGCCGCCCAAATGCAAAAAAGGGACGACACCGATGTTTTAGGGACGATACCGACGTTTGCCCTCTCGGACTGACAATGCTGGTTACGCGCCTGAATTCAATCCATTTGTATAAATAATATGCATAGGGGTCTCAATTTACTAAGCTTTAGAACCAGTTGATTGACTTTGATATTTTTCGAAATACTTTCCAACCCAGAGAAATGATATGCGCCGTAAGGCGCTAGAAGGGAAACTTGGCGCGTCTCAGTATGCGCAAGTGAAGTCGAACATTTTTGTTTACAGCTGCGACCTGCCGCGCGTACTTGTGAAAGCTTTTACGCACAGACGCAGTATTTCCCGCGTCGGATTGTGCAAAGCTAATCAACGCAGAAATGAAAATGTGACTTTGTAATTTCCTTGTTGCCAATAATGTTGACAAGAAGCCTATAAAATGATTTTCATTATCTCTTCAAAATGCATACTAAGCCCCCTCGAAAAGGTCTAGTTATAATTTGCTATAGCCATTATTAATAACCCAAGGTTCGTGTAAACAAATAAAATCAAATGAATTAATAATAAAACCGATATAAGAAAAACTGGGGCAAACCATTTTAACTAATTTTGAGCAAATGAGAATAGAACTATTCATCAGAATTGCATTAGGCCTATAGGTCTTATCGTTTTGTTTTTCAAATTTTACATTCATGAGCTAGAATTTTACAAACAACCACCTTTTAAGAACATTTTAGATGAAAAAGATTATATAGGCCTATATGGAGGCCATAAAATTGTACGTTCAAGTTTTCTGAGAGTGATATGGAGTTCATCAGAAACAAAATAACAACATTGCATTGAAATATTATAAGTGGTTTGAACTTCCTTTTTATCCGAAAAATATGGTTGGTTATGACATTTTCTGTAAAATCTATGTCACTGAAATTTGCTTTTGAAAAATCTTGAAATATTTTACTTTCAGGATTTATAAACAAAATGGTGATTCTGATTTTTTAACTTATTATTAAGAAATATTAGAAAAAAGGCCGAAAATGTCGACATGATCCTGTTCTTATATATTTTGAAAATCAAAATTATAAACATGACAAATGTTAGAAAACCGATCCTTGACATTCGTAAAAGTAAAATTTTTCAAAATTTTACAAAAACCAATTGTAATTAGGCTTTCCCGAAAATGTTGGTGCATAGGCCTGACTACGCACGATTTGTACATGTAATGCACAAATCACACATTACATAATTATATATTTACTTCTTTTTTTTTAACCCTATATTTTTTCTACAGTGATTTTTATCTTGCGCTCTCATGCTCCCGAGTATTTCGTAGTCCTGGTTTTGAAAAAAAATACGAGTGACTAAAATTGCAAGATGTAGGTCTATCTTAATTATTACAACCCATACACTCAGTTTCAAACTTATATACTCGAATACGCTTTTAGTCGGTTCTTTGGTTTGATGCTTTTGCTAGGCCTTTTATACGTTTTAAGAATTCAATGGAATGTAAACCTGGGAATTAATATTAAGTGAAGTGAAGTGAAGTGAAGGTAAAAGTATGTAAAGTACTGCAAAGTAAAGGTTAAACAACATATATAATACTGCAGATTTGCTTTTCCTTCATTAGTCATTTAGGCCCTATATGAAAACTGGCAACTATGCTGCAAAGGCAAAATCACCGCGCCTAAAACTGCGCCGCAAGGACACATAGATACGCCGCGTAAATTTGACCATTAACGCGGCAAACTCATGAATATGGGATTGGGTACTTTTTGGTACCCAATCGCATATTCATGAGCTTCAATAACACGGGAAAGATAGGAGCGCGTCTCGGCGCAACCATGAGTGCGTTGCTTCAAGGTTTTCCGAGTCTTTCCCATCTACGCTACGCTTAAGATATCTATGTTCCAACCAAAATATGACGACATTGACCTGGAAGACACTAATTGATAATCAAATGATAATGCAAATCACAGACACTAGGTAACGTGATATCGATTGCTCTGAGCTGTATTAATTGGTAAGTCGACTCAGCTGCTTTTGTTAGACATGTGGAGTTGACTAAAATAACGGATACCCCTCTCTGCGTTTGTAACTCAATACGGATTATTTGAATTCAACAAAGTGGCGTTCGGATTGCATAGCGCTCCAGCGACATCTTAAAATGCCAGGTTACACTAGAATTTGAACTCTTGCAATCTAAAGTTCCAGATGCGCATCTCCGATATCCAGATCTGAGATCCGCATCTCCGTAGATGACTTACACGTAGGGCCTACGCATACGCAAAGTGCTGTACAGCAGATCCGAATCTGACGCCCGGTTAGCCACAATACTGCAACTTTAGCGACTTACGGAGATGAGCCGCATTCATCTGGATTTGCACTGCCGTTTAGATTGCAACAATGTGCGATCGAAAAGTATTGGTATTTTGGTCACATTGCAAACGAAAACTGAATTTAGAGAATATTCAAATTCCTACCGATGTCTGAGCTGGCCATGTATAATCCTCACAATATGAGATGATCTTTGTCTGGCCTGCACGCTATAGCTCTTACAGAGCTCGCCGATATTAGTTTGAAATAAATTCTGTCATAAAGGGGATGTCGAGCGCGGAGCGCGAGATTGATATATTCCAAAGCACAAACTTTATAGCCACGAAGTGGCGTTCATAAAGGGGGATGTCGAGCGCGTAGCGCGAGATTGTTGGGGATGCAACTTGTCGAGCGCGGAGCGCGAAGCGCGAGATTGATATTCACAAAATCACAAACTTTAGCCACGAAGTGCCCTTACCATGCTTAGTCCAAATACAGGCCCCATTGAATAGCCCAGGTTAGCCGACCATCAACAGATATGAGTGGCAGTAGTATACACCGGGCTTTTCAGTTTCGTTTTGTGAGGGGCACAGGCGGTACATGAGGGGGCACCGAAATGGGCGTGGCCTACGACTTTCGAATTTGAATTTCCCAGTTCTCTGATTGGTCAACGAGCGCGCGGTAGAATTTTTATAAACGGGCTTCTGATTGGTCCATGCTGAGCATGCGCAGTAGGTTTAGTAGTTACACTGATCGGACGAATTGAATCATAGGAGAATTTCCAATTTCCGAATTTAAAAAGGCTTCCCAGTTCCGAATTTTCAAGAAACACGCGTGGCGTCTAATTTCATAATTTCAAAATATCGCGATCTCTGATTGTTCAATGATTATTGGGTAAAATTTAAAAATACTAGCATCTGATTGGTCCATGTTAAGCAATCATATTAGGTTTATGAGCTTTCTACCTGGGAAAAGCCGAAATTGATGCCTTTGGATGAAAAACAGACCGATTTTGATGAGGTTTAATGAGGTGTTTTAGTAGTTTGATGGACGGATTTTAACATTTATGGATTTGAAGGACCAGCTCAATTAAAGGAGGAGCGGAATTGATGGATTTAACAGGGTTTTGTGTGGTTGCTATGGAAACTCTATGGTTGCTATGGTAACCAAGAAATAGTTAACATGAATACTCTCCAGTCTAAACGTCACATGTGTTCGTTGTGCGACAGATCCTACAGTCGCAACCATGACCTAAAAAGACACATACAACATGCCCATGCTGAAGAGAAGTCGTCATCCGAGAGTGATGAAAGCAGTGATGTGGAACTGAACACTCCCAACCCTGTTTTGCGGGGTGTTTTGGCGAATAAGAACCTTCAAATTGAGTCAGGGTCAGAATCAGATAAAAACAGTGAGGTTTCTGAGGTTTCTGAAAGCGGAGAAGAAGATGATGATGATGACAAGAACTCTGAAATAGAGCTCGAAGATAACCCTGTTTTTCAGGATTGGTTGGACCAAGCTATGGAAGCTACTGATGACATGAGAAAAGAAAAATATGAAAAATATGTCAGCCAGGGAATGAGTGAAGAGGAAGCCAAAGAAAGGGCTCATGACAAGGTGACTTGGACAGTCAAGAAGAACTTTTTTGATCAGTATGCCATCTATTTGTGGAATGTAATTCACCTGGAAGACGATCATGTGAATCAAGACATCGTAACTGAAATTCAAGAAAAGGTGGAAAAGATTAGTGAACGGAAGGCCATTAGGAAAGTGCTGGCAAAACACAAATCTGAATTTGATGAGCTATTCCTCTATGAAAGCGATGACGAAGATGATGAGGACGACAGCGAAGGAGAGGAAGAAATGCAAGGCGTTGTCGGCGATGCCTGATTTTGAAAGATTATATAGATGTGACAATGTACATACAATGATATAAAAAAAAAAAGAACTTTAATTCAGAACGCTTAATTCATTATACCAAAATAATAATTTTACTAAGTTGTAAGTTCAAAAGGTGAGAAAGAATAAGAAGAATAAAACATATGAGATAAATTCAGAACTTGTGTTAAATATCTCTTTTTTTAGAGTGTGACGATTAATATAGGCCTAGTATACTCTGTAAAACCTATCAGCGTCATTAGCGAATCTGGTGAATTTCGAATATATGAGTTTCTCAGGATTAATACAACTAAGTACAATCATCAAATCCATGAAATCCGCATTTCCGCAGGTTTATTCGGCGGATATTCGGCGGTTTAAACCTGCGGAACTGCGGAATTCGTGAAATCAAACTTATACCAAAACTATTTCTTGGTTACCATAGCAACCATAGAGTTTCCATAGCAACCACACAAAACCCTGTTAAATCCATCAATTCCGCTCCTCCTTTAATTGAACTGGTCCTTCAAATCCATAAACATGATAAATGTTAAAATCCGTCCATCAAACTACTAAAACACCTCATTAAACCTCATCAAAATCGGTCTGTTTTTCATCCAAAGGCATCAATTTCGGCTTTTCCCAGGTAGAAAGCTCATAAACCTAATATGATTGCTTAACATGGACCAATCAGATGCTAGTATTTTTAAATTTTACCCAATAATCATTGAACAATCAGAGATCGCGATATTTTGAAATTCTGAAATTAGACGCCACGCGTGTTTCTTGAAAATTCGGAACTGGGAAGCCTTTTTAAATTCGGAAATTGGAAATTCTCCTATGATTCAATTCGTCCGATCAGTGTAACTACTAAACCTACTGCGCATGCTCAGCATGGACCAATCAGAAGCCCGTTTATAAAAATTCTACCGCACGCTCGTTGACCAATCAGAGAACTGGGAAATTCAAATTCGGAAGTCGTAGGCCACGCCCATTTCGGTGCCCTCTCATGTACCGCCTGTGCCCCCTCACAAAACGAAACTGAAAAGCCCGGTGTATACTACTAGTGGCGCTGTAATATATACCAGGACAATCACTATGGTGCGAAGCACCATCAGTCACGTGTGTGCGAAGCACACACAAAAGAGCCCGTCTTCATTAGACGGTCGATAGAGGGGGTAACTTACATTGATGTGAATTAGCCTTCTTGTATTGAACAGCAATTATACTGAACTTAAACTCTAATACATATATTATAGGTCGGCTTTGGCCAAAGCTAGTCAGGGCTTTCGGTCTTCATTAGACGGTCGATAGAGGGGGTAACTTACATTGATGTGAATTAGCTTTCTTGTATTGAACAGCAATACTGAACTTAAACTCTAATACATATATTATAGGTCGGCTTTGGCCAAAGCTAGCACGCTAAGACTCTCATCGTCAGTACCAAATGAATTATAGCAATTTGAAATTGCTACTAAGACATTATAAGCCTACACAATCCTAATATAAGACTACTGCCGTGTCATGTTTTTACAAAATACTCTACTCCCTTCATTTCATGAATAATCTTGATTGGCTTATTAACCGACATTGTCCGACAACACAATTACACCAATGCAAGGGGGGGGGGCACTCAAGTATAATGCTGCAGGCATAGCGTGACCAAGAAAAAGGTGAATTAGGGTTGTTTTTGA
>JXSR01S055323.1:85649-97626 GCA_000969725.1 Ophiothrix spiculata | reverse complement strand
TAAGCTTTCCAGCAATATATAGTTTTATGGGGTTTAAGTCTACAGAATAAAAGTTACAATCCGTTGAATGCAAATTGACATGGTTTTCTCAGTATTTTGGTGTGAAACAAAAAAGAGGACCAGTTTCTGACTTGTGACCAAATACAGAAATTGTTTCGTCCATATTCAGGAAAGGAACCTTTCTGAACTAAATTTATGAAAGTTTTAATAGTTGGTTATGCATGGTAATACATGTCTTCAAACAGCATTTTTGTGTAATTAACAACTCCAGGAAGTCTTTACAATAGGAAAATTTAGTATATCCTTTGTGGGGTGTTGCAGTGCATATTTGATTAAAATTACAATTGGTTTGGACATTGGTTGGGTATATGCACTTATGCAATAGGTTTGATTGCTGAACTCCCTTCTGGCAGTGATACCAATACCACCACTGCCAGATATTTCGGGTAAACTCAATCTAATTGTTTGTTGAAGTCTCATTTTGAACAACTCGCATCAAGAAAAGTGTGGAGATAAGGACTTGGCAGGCTTTTGGCTTATTTTCTTGTTCTCCTCCACAATGTTATTTATTAGTTAAAGGTTGCACTAGTACTCGTGCTAAGCGAATTTGGCAGCCTTGCAACACACACATTTTAACGTGCTAGCATTCAGGATTTTAACGCACCATACAGCTAACTTTCGTAAGCAGGACATCAAACCTTTTGATGGTAACTTCCATTGAACCTGACTGAAAACCTTGCGTAATGTGTATGCTATAGAAAATAGCTCATTTAGATCATCGTATTATGTTGAACATATATAGTTGAGCATTATACGGCTTTTTAGTTTCGTTCTGAACCCATCCCCTCCAAATATAATCTTACCATCACCAATATGCGCTTGGTGACAGGAATAAATAAAATCTACTATATATATAGTTCTGCTAACTAAAAAAGTAATTGCAACGACTAGTGGGACATTTGGGCTTGAAAAATCGAATTATTTACATAATTTTGACGCCATCTTACTCTGTCAAGTGTGTTGAATTGTGGTGAGCTCAGACCCTATGTAATGCAATTAAATAAGGTAAGGGTCTGAAAGCTCAGACAAAGTTTAATATGTTGCTAAAAGATCGAGGAGCCTCTGCTTCATATTCATGAATTGCATCTTTAATTTACCAATCATGTTACTGTTTGTTTGTTTTTGAACAGTGAGCAAAGATGGCAGAAGATTTACTCCAACTTCTTGAGTGTCACATCTGCTCAGAGATTTTTGATGATTCTGAACGGAAACCAAAAGTGTTACCATGCCAGCATACGTTTTGTCTGACTTGCCTCAAGAAACTCTCCAAGACAAAATTCAACCCAGATAATAATGGATTCTTTCGATTATCACTGGTAAGGTTTGTTTATTATTTTTCTGCTCTATGTGATACATCACAACTGTCTGACACATACATGTTTGGCAAGCTTTTTCTTAAGCTGACATGAATGAGGGGAGCGTGGCCTAGCGGTTAGAGCGTTGGACTTGTAATCGCACGAAATACATCTGTCGTGGGGATGAGCCCCTGTCCTGGCACATCTCCTTGTTTCCTTAAGCAAGAAACTTTACTCTACTTTAGTACTGCTCTACTTGTTTTGTGCTTCGGAAGGCACGTACAGCCGTTTGTCCCATCTGAAGTGTTCCTGACACACTGTCGGATGTAAATGAACGTCACGGGCTATTCGAAAAGAGTAGGGAAAACTTTCCCGGTCATGTTGACTATACCTTCAAAAGTATATATCATTTCTCTCTAGGACCAGAGAGCTTCGCGTTTGACTCCAATTGGAGTGTTGCCAAGTATCTAAAGCAGAAGCAGAGAACCTGTAGCCAGAAATCTGGAAAAAGCAGCTCCTGGTCCTTAAAAAAAATTTCCAGAGAACTATATAGGAGCCGTTTTTTTCAGGACCAGGGCCTTTTCCGAAATTTGATCCCGACTTAGATTTAGAAATCAAGAATCTATCAATAAAAGAAGAATCTGTTTGATAATCTTCTGATGAATGTATTGTTCAAACCATTTTCTTCACAAATTTGACTCTAAAAATTGTATACAGCAAGACCTTGGTGCTGTAGTAGGGAAAAATATCGTCGCCTGGGTCTCAATTTTTCTGCTGCGCAAAAAGTCAGGAACTATTGAGTAAAAATTGCCCAGGGCCCGCTTAAGAAAAAGCTTGTTGTATGGAATCGGCCACAATGCATCAGGAACAGCAATTCTTGGACTGGTTTTGATCCAGCGCCAGTATTCCCATACAGCAGAATTATGCCAATTATAGACTCACCAGGTGTACACTGTATGTAGCGCCCCAAGAAGTGAGCATTCGCATAGGGGTCCAACGGCTTTACGTGACTTCTGAACAACGGAAGTAATTAGAGTAAAGTTTCTTGCCCAAGGAAACAAGGAGACATGGTCCGACTGGCAGTGCTACCACCGGGGCTCGAACCTACAACCTCTGTTTTACGAGTCCCATACCCTAACTGCTCGGCTACACTCCCTTCTTTATATTTAGAAATGGTCTATATATGGAAAAAAACAGTTGATCTTAAAAAAAACCCTACATGTATAAATAGTCAATTTGTAGGACTTGTGATTAATAGCAGTGACTAAAGTGTTTTGTCTTAAGGGCACTTTGTTGTCTATTTTGCTCCTGGCATTGATTGCCCAGAGGTTGAGGCCACTGATGTTGACAGGAGATATCATCTGCAATTAGAAATTCGTCTAAAACAGGGTATCAAAGTCATCAAAATCGATGAATATTTCAAGATGCCCTGATCACAGAAGTCAATTACCAATACCCAAGATTAATTGCTACAGTGAAGCCTCTTTAACACATTATTATGTTCTGAGCTGACCGATTTCCAAAAAAATCGGACAGGGATATTGGACAGAAAACAAAATATCAGATTTTGAACATAATAATTATAAAATTGGATGGATTTTTTCGCATGATACTCAAAGATATTGGTCTCGCTATGAGTTTTAGAAATATCGAGCTCGACGCTGCGCGTCTCGCACGATATTTCGTAAAACTCATAGCTCGACCAATATCTTTTTGTATCATACTCAATCCATCCAATTTTATATCAAAATCTGTTGGATCATACATTTTAATTTGTGTTATCAGGATTTTTTTTTTTTTTGAGAAAGGCTTTTACGATGGGAATTCATAACAATTGGTAGATTTTAACGGGTTCGCCGTCGGACAAGTTTTGAACTGTCAAGCTTTCGTCAGGAGTAGCTCTGACTTCTTCAGGACAAATATTATTATAAAGACTTGTGGGCCGTCACTTCCCACTGATGACTCGCATGAGCCATTCACTGGATTTTGTCTTGTCCATCACTCATCACTTATTGCATACAAATTTAAACCGGCTCATCGGGTATACAGTACATGTACACGTGAGCCGGTATACCGGCCCGTCGGGTTCAAAGGGTTAAAGCAAATTTTTCCAATTGTTATATCAGTTTCAGAAAAGAAATAACATTTTGATAGGCAAATACATGTATGTACGCTTCCAATCTATAGACCTTTTCAAACAGCGATCGGAAAACTTCGGAAAACATGGTCACGTGCCACAGCAGTTGCAGTCGGCAGACGACAATGAAATAAAATGAAATAGTACCGCAAAAGTGCATGATAAAAACGGCAACGTTCGTTGTTGTTGGAATCATACTGTCGAAGTGTCGAATTTTGTCAAAAGATGAGGCACAGAGGTACTGTTTATTTCTCGGAAACGATCGAAATTTGTTCAAGCTTTCGGGTATCTTCGGAAAAGATTGTTTGAAAAGGTCTATATTGTCTAACATACGGGATCCGTTTCTTCCTTTGATCAGATCACCATCAAGTGCCCAGAATGCAGTCAGGAGTTCAATGCCCCAGACGGGGGTGTTGCCAAGTTTATCAACAATCTCACCATGATTGAACTCTTACGTGTGGTGCCTCGCAAAGAAACAGAGGAGGAGGATGAAGATGAAGACGCAAGGGACACGTTGGATCTAAGGAAATGCTTATCTGGGCGTCTTCAGCGCCTACAAAGTAAATTGTCCAACGTAGCAGAGGTTCGAGCCAAGCAAGTGTCAAGATGGGAACAAGAGGTAAGGTCATGAAGCAAGCAATTTTTTACCCTGACAAGCATTTATATTGTTATATCAGTGTGTCTTGAAGCACCAGGGAAGTTCTCAGATTAACATTGGGTATGGATGCACAGCCTGGGATTTTGTCTTGCCTGACAAGTAATTCTTAGGAGATGCAAAACGGCTAGCCACATGTAAACCAGTTTGGCTGGAACAAAAATTATTTATCGTGTGCATCAGAGTTTTACCATGTATTTGCAAAACACATTTTGATGATTGATAAAAACATTCTTCCCCTGTAAAAAGTTCCTCCCACCCCATGATGTGGTTCATCACAAGATTAACTTCTGTTATTATGCAACATATTCAAAGCAAAGTAGTATATTAATGACAGTTTTACGCGTACTCAAGAGTCTTGACCATAGACCCAAACAAAACAGTCTTGAAAATATATGCTCGCAGCAGAGGCAAGTGCATATTTGCTACAGACATGAGTTCATGAATTAAATCCAACATCTAAAATTGTTTGTGATTCGTCATTTGTAATATTTTGATTGCAACTTTGTTTTTATTTTTCTCTTAGGTTAAAGACACAAGATCAGCTATACAGGTTGCATTTTCTGAATTCCACAGTTTGCTTGAAGAAAAAGAGAAACTACTTCTTGGCCGACTAGATGATTTCAGTCAAACAAGAGACTCTGTTGTGCATGAGTGTATGACAAGAGCTTATGAGGTGCAGCTTCAAGAAATTGTGGATTTCTGTTCGAAAACTGAAGATATGCTCACGGAGAAATCCCTCAAGGTACATTTGTTGACCTATAACATTAGATTTCAGCATGGTTTTTAACATGCCCCTTATTAGAAATTCTTAATTATTGAATGTGATTTTACTTAAATTGGTCATCGACTATCCATTTATATTTATAGTATAGTGCAGTGGAACTACGTGTTGAAAATCACAATGCATGCAATCACAATTGATGCGAACTACTCTAGCTACTTGATAATGAATATTTTATGCTTGAATAGGGATGCGCAGTTTCAAATAATGGTTAATATTGTCCTTTTTTAAATAATTGATATCATTCTTGGTTAAAAAATCATTACAAATATGTGACAAAAATGATGATAAAAGATACAACTGATTGTTTTTGTTTTGTTTTTTGTATCATATCATCCCTAATGGATGGATCTATATTATTTTTCGTAATGGACACCAGCTTTTACTGGTACTCAAAATACTTTATTAGTGAAAATGTTCAAGGTACATTTATTTTCAGGTTTTATTGTGTAATTTGTCCAAATCTTACCATTTTGTCAGATATTTCACAATTCTACTTTAATTTGCTCTACCAGCTTATTATTGAAATGCAACCACAATATGCTATCACTTACATTTTCATGTTGAACTCTGTTACCAATATAATTTATTACAAAAATGCGATAGAAACTTTGTCACCGCAAGATTGATTTCATGGACAAAATTTACTTACAGTAAAACTATCTAGTTTCAAATGCATGTAACTAAATATACCATATAATTTCATTTTATTTAAAGGGGCACTGGTCAAAATTTTGAAATTTTATTAATGGAAGATTTACACTTAGAATAACAGTTATATTAAACCAAATATTGAGAAAATTTTGATGTAAACCTTCAGAAAAGTTATTTTGTTTGTCGATCTAATTATGAGACTATTTTCTAAAAGTATAAATTTTTGCTATATAAATCATGAAAAGGCAAATATTTGTTTGTAAAACATTCCTTACACATCATAGATTGCAGATAAATCAAAATAGATTTAGATCTCCTAATAAAGCCATTTTTAAAATGTCAACTCTAGGGGCACCATTTATCGTTTTGGACAACGATAATTAAAAAAAATAATAGAATTATAATTGAATAGCTAAATATTTTGATATATAGAGTTTGAATTTGACAATGAAACTTTGCATGCTGTCATTACTACTTCTAATACTTCAAATGATGAAGAAAAAAAACCCTCAAAATGTTAGGGGAAAGTTTTGGGATGATGCCAAAAAAATGAATATCCAAAATGCCAGATGATTTTGAATTTTTGAAGTGATACATGTGGATGATTTTGCACATAATCCCAAGTACTATGTTGAATTTCATGTAATCATGTATTGATCAAACCCCTAATAAAAAGCCTTTAGCTCAGTTCACAGAAAAATAGAAAGTCTTGCTTGGAAATAACAATGAAAATAGTGTCTAAATTGTTCAGCTATAAAGGAAAGCACCCAATTATAGCCCGGTCACATAGAGTGTAAACAAATAGTTTAAGTGGAGATTCATATGTAATATTTATGTACCTCGGGAATACTTTTAATCTTTATGGACGAACCATATCGCAAATTTTGCGATGATCTCCAAATATGGCATGAAATAAAATCATGTGATATCAAGAATTTGTGATGACTTCCCTTTAGCAATGTCTTTAATAGTGAAATCGGTTGCAGGAAATCCATCGCAAAATTCAACATTTGCGATGGATTTACACGGTAGTGAAAGAGGCCCCAGAATTACCACTTTGAAAATTCAAATGTTTTCTTTTAACCCCTCAATAATATCAATTTATGTATTTTACAAATTCAGGTTTCCGAACGTGTGATCTCAGAGAATCTGAATAAATGTTTGGAGATAATGGAACAACTAGACGGTGCTGATTTTAATGAAACGGATGATTCCAAATGGAAGGTGAAATTCCATCCTTGTGGAAAGGACTCGCTTCAGGTATGGTATATTAGGAGACATCATAGCAGCCAAAATTCCACTTATTCCGCAGGAGGCTTCCTGATAATAATTCAAATAATGGCAATTTTTACGACCCATATTTTTGGCATCACACTCTTATTCTTATTAAGTTTGGTCAATTCCATATACAATATGCTACCAGTGGTTTCTCAATGTTCCCTGTGCATTGCGGGTAAAGGTTGACACAGCCAAATACAAACATTTATTTAATACACACTCAAGAAACAAATATCACTGTTTGTTTAGTTTGACAATTTCAAAAATTCAAGGTGCAATTCATGATTCTCATGTGAAAACAATCTTACCTCTTTTCTATCTAAATAAAAAGAAGAGTTCATTATTATAGATGTATGCTGAACATTTCATGTGGTTCTGACCATTTGTTTTCAGTTACAAGTTTTTCAGCATTTTAGAAATCTTTATATCGGCTACTGTGTCAAATTTCTGTCGGGGGCCCTGACAGTAATTAGAAAATGGCACATTTTTTTTCTCTTTTCTCAAAAATGCACACGCATTTGAAAGAATGGTTTTGGGGTTTGTAACGTATACCAGTCAAGGACTCTATTTAGCTAAAAAGATAAATTTTGATAGAGGTGACCTTGAGGATGAAAAGTGAATCATGAATTGCCCCTTTAATGATGCCATACATGAATGAGCATTTTTAGAATTCTGTATTATTTTCTTAAATGATCAAACAGAATCTTTTATTGAAATGTTTTCTGTACAAAATCTTACCACTTGTGTGTACATCCTATTGTGATATAAAATTGGATGGACTGAGCATGATACAAAAAGATATTGGTCGAGCTATGAGTTTTACGAAATATCGTGTGAGACGCGCAGCGTCGAGCTCGATATTTCTAAAACTCATAGCGAGACCAATATCTTTGAGTATCATGCGAAAAAATCCATCCAATTTTATCATTTTTATGTTCAAAATCTAATATTTTGTATCCTGTCCGATATCCCTGTCCGATTTTTTTGGAAATCGGACAGCTCAGAACATAATAATGGAGGAAATAGGAAATTGTGTATCTCTTTCCAATTTTGAGCCATCCTTAAATCTGATAGCCACACATTTAGCCCCAAGAATGCCAAGATTCTGCCTTCAGATGGTTGCAACATGGGATCAAGGAGGCATTCTCCATTATTGCTCTGGAGACACTCCCGAACCAAGACAAGGACCAACACACCCTTTCCCCTATAATACTCTCATCAAGTCATGTAACCTTGGTAATGACTGTTTTTCCACTCATCACTTGTCTATCTAATGAATTCTTGTAGATTCAAGAATCTATGAAACATCCATAATTTGTTTGAAAGACTTGTTTAAAGGTTAAAGGGACTGGCCTAGATTCGTCCCACAACTTTTTTACCTACATATTTTTTACATGAATCGATAGAACATGTTAAACTTTATAGTAATATACACTATCAGTAGTTTTCCATGATTTTATTGGAGAAAATTGTATTTCTTTACTTACTATATTTGTTGTCTCCAGAGAAAAAAATGTTGTGAAAACAGTGCTTCTAATTCAAATCTTATAAATATCTTGCTATCTACACCTGTGATGGGCAAACAAATTATTTTGACGAAATTGTTTCTTTTTTAATGTATATTAAATTATATTTAGGAGCTTTGTTTGATCTTTTATCTGGTAAATCCAACTGAGGTATAAAATTTAGGATTTAGAAAACTTTGCATGGATAGTCACACCACCATCACAGAATGACATATTGCAAATTATTACTCTCTCAATTTGAGCCATTTCTGTGTAATTTTTTTTTTTTACTTTCTGGATTTTACTACATTTTTAAACTTGATTTAGAGCATGTCCATAAGTTTTTAATTCTGAGTAGAATCTAGGCTAGTCCCTTCAAATTTCATATCATCATCTTGTATCATGCCTTTCATTCCAGGCTTCCATATCCATGTTTGGCAGACTTGAATTAAACTCCCCCACAGCAACCAGCATTCGACCAAAGAGAGCATTGAACAAGCACAGACAAACATATACTAGAAGTTATCTACTGGCCTTCCAAACCAAATGCCTTAACCGCCCACTAGATCTTGGACATATATCAGGAGTCACTCTCGACCAACCAGAAATTCAGGTAGGGTTTGGGAAAATAATTCTTTTGAAATATACTACTTATTTCCGAGGGGGGTCCTCACATATGTGAGCAGGATATGTATGTCTGGTAGTCGAGACCCCCTTTTACATGGCGCTCACTAGATCCCCATTTTCAGCGTGACTCAGTTCTTTAGACCCCCCTTTTGAGGAAAAACACACATTTTTAGCTCCAACTGCAAAAATTGCTCAGGAAATGTGAAAAATTTTAGCTCAGAAGATAATTTTTTGTCAAAATTTCAGTTCACTAGACCCCCAAAATAAGTTTCAAAGGTCCATTTTTTATAGAAAATCAGTTCACTTGACCCCCATTTTGGCATTTCGCACCTGACATACCTATAGTCCCTCAGCCAATACAGATTTATTCACGTGTCTGGTTGCAAAATTCTGATATAGTCTATCTTATTCAAAATTTTCTGTAGAATTCAAAAATCCATTTCTTACTCGCCAAATCGCTGGACTTGGGGGTGAAAAACTCACTTTTTAACCAAAAATGACCATATTTTGATGAAAATCACCCAAATTTGTATTTTGACCATCAAATTGGTATTTGACAAGCTATGGAAGTGATTCAAGTGTCAAATGAAAGATAATTAATTACTTATGATAATACAAATGCATTTGGGTACTCATAAATTACACAAATTTGTAAAAATAAGCAAAATTTTGTGAAAAATCATGTTTTTTGATAATTTTAATAATTTTTCATTTTTTAAAAGACTCAGAATTGTTGTTATTGATTGAAACTTACATTTGGATTGCTATTTTGTTAAAATATATTGTTCTTGGTATTAAAACTTCTTTTTAGAATTTGAAAGGTGAAATTTGAGGTGAAAAATGCATTTTTTACCAAAAACCCTTATTATTAACGAGAAATCATGAAAATGTCTATTTTGATCATATTAGACTTATTTGACTACCTATTGATATCATTTTTAGTGTCATATGAAAGTTTAATAATTAACAATAATAATCAAGCTGTAAATGAGTGTAAATAGTTCATAACAATTATAAAAATTCCTAAATTTGGATTTTGAAAGCCATTTTTACTAGTTTTACCACTTTCAAAGTTGAGTACCCCCGGGCTTTATTTAGGTATTCAATCAGAGTTGTTAATCACAAATCAACAATGACGCATTTATGTGTCTGTGTATTTTTATCGCGCTAGGGTAACAAGCCGCCCGAGCATGATAAAAAAATTCACAGATGTATTATAATGAACAACTCGGTTGCGTGTTTGATAACCTTACAACAAGGAAAATCTTCCTGAAAACTTGCTGTATAGGGAATGAAATTTATTTTTATTTTTTTCAATTTTACAGAAATCCATTTTCAAAAAATGTTTTAGGTAATCTGAAGTAAAAAGCTACTTTTCGAATTTTTGTTGCTCTTCCCTTGGACCATGTGCCATTCCATTCCCATACTCAAAGTTGTTGATGTGTGATGAACAGTATTCTGACTTATGTGTACAATGTCAGGCTGTTGATACTATACCATGATTACACTATGATCGTGAATTGATTTTGTCACAAAACTTTTAAGCTTCCAGTTAAACGTTTGACCGGTCTAAGTGAAATCCGTTTAAATGTTTAGCAAATTAACCGGAAATCGACAGCCTTAAATGTAAATATGCTTCCGGGAATACTGTGTATGTGTGAAGTGTTAAATTGAAAATCAGCTATTGGTTCATCACAAACCATCAACAGTATATGCTCCTGTATAAGGAGATATGGTGAGGTTTTGAATAGCAATTACAATTGGGAATTCATATCAAATGATGATATTTCAATATTTCTCATCCAAAGTTGCTTTTTTGCAACCCTTTGTTCCTAAAATCTAGAATGTTTCTAGAAGAACAATTATTTTTCTGCATTTTAACTTATTGATGTTCTTAAACCTTTGTGAAATAGAATCTCAGTCTATCTCTTTTGTGCATATTTTTTACACCAACCTATGTAGAACCATGAATTTTCTTTTATGAAAAACGCACTCCAACTTTAACTGAAATACTTTATTTTTAAACAGCAAATCTATGAGCCATCTGCATACAAGCACCGTCCCCTGTCAGCAGCCACAGCTATCACCGATGATGTTGATGATACAGCCTGCAGGAGGTGCATCTCCCCAACTCATCCATGGCTTCCTACCAGCAAAGGTCACGTTGATGATACCGACCCAGCATCGCAAATGTTGGGACTGAATTGGCTGGCGACTTTGCAGGATAAAATCTATCATCTTTTGAAAGGAGAGCCTGATAATGAACAAGTTTGTAATCTGATTGAGGTGAGTGGGTGGATGGTTCAAAATTTAGCTTAGAATTGATTACTAATGTCAAAAAGGGCCCAACTCCACTTGGGCAAATTGAGTTAGACCTACCAAATGTCACATTCCTAGTCCAAGTTGTTAGTAAGTAACAATTTTAAGGAGAGTCTGGCAATCTGTACATGTGGTGCAGTTTTACAACAAATAAACACACCCCTTAGGCCTAAAAAAAAATTGTTGTGTTGCCCTCAAGTGCAAATTTTTATGTTGGGCGGTAGGTAGGTTTTTTTTTTTTTTTTTTTTTCCTTTTTTTTTTTCAAACACATACAATTTTTGCATTTACTTATGGACCTTGGGACCCGGTTGCAATTTTAACCTCCGTCAGCACTAGGTTTGAATTTGCCTTCTGGTGTTTTTCAAACAAAGAAACAAAATCCCCACCCAACAAAATACTAGCAACAGAGCTAAAACAATCCTGCGCGCCCCTTGATGCGGTCAAACAAACCGCAAAACTATCCATTTTCACGGAAAAACACACGAAAATGGTCGAAAACAAACTACGGCACATGGGCTATCGACAGTTCATCTTTCGAGACAGCCCGTTTGACCCGTATAGCTGGCGCTGTTTTCTATCTATCTATCTATGTCGACCGCGGTCGGAAGCCATGATGAATTTTCTCCACTGTTGTCTGTTTAGCATGAGTTTGAGAAGTTCAT
>JXSR01S055323.1:53110-68739 GCA_000969725.1 Ophiothrix spiculata | reverse complement strand
CTAGCATTGGTGTTGGGGATTATCTGCGGTTTTGCTCTGCTGCTCAATGGAGAGTATATTGGACTCAGACTTGGTGATAGTGATACAGGTAAATGGTGGTGCAACCAATGGGGGAGAGCAGGGGCAGACAGACCACAGAGTACCCGGATGCCATTTCTGCTTGCATTGGGATTAGTGAGCATCTGTGGGTTTGCTTTGTTGCTCAATGGAGAGTATATTGGACTCAGACTTGGTGATAGTAATACAGGTAAATGATGGTGCAACCAATGGGGGAGGGCAGGTGCAGACAGACAACGGGGTACTCTGAGGCCATTTCGACTTGCATAGGTGGTTAGGGATCATGCTACTCAATGAAGAGTATATTGGACTCAGACTTGGTGATAGTGAAACAGGTAAATGATGGTGCAACCAATGGGGAAGGGCAGGGGTCGACAGTCCTGGGGGAGACGGAGGACATTTCTACTAGCATTGGGGTTGGGGATCATCTGTGGGTTTGCTCTGCTGCTAAATGGAGAATATATTGGACTCAGACTTGGTGATAGTGAAACAGGTAAATGATGGTGCAACCAATAGGGGAGAGCAGGGGCAGACAGTCCTGGGGGAGACGGAGGCCATTTCTTCTAGCGTTGGGGTTGGGAATCATCTGTGGGTTTGCCCTGCTGCTCAATTCAGATGTATATTGGACTCAGACTTGGTGATAGTGATACAGGTAAATGATGGTGTAACCAATAAGGGAGAGCAGGGGCAGATAGTCCATGGGGTACTCTTGAGGCCATTTCTACTTGCATTGGGGTTAGGGATCATGCTGCTCAACGGAGAGTATATTGCACTCAGACTTCTTAAGTTAGTGATAGTAATACAGGTAAACAATGGTGCAACCAATGGGGGAGGGCAGGGGCAGACAGACCACAAGGTACTTTGAGGCAATTTCTACTTGCATTGGGGTTAGGGATCATGCTGCTTAACTGAGAATATATTGGACTCAGACTTCTTAAGTTGGTGATAGTAATATAGGTAAACAATGGTGCAACCAATGGGGGAGAGCAGGCCAGGGGCAGACAGTTCATGGGGTAGATAGAGGCATTTCTACTAGCATTGAGGATAGGAGAGTTTATTGACTCATACTTGGTCATAGTAATAGTGCAACCAATAGGGGAGGACAGGGAAAGACAGTCCATGGGGTAGGCAGAGACTATTTCGACTAGCATTAACCCTTGTCTTACCAGGGGGGGGGGGTACCACCCCCACCCCCCTAACGGATGATTCTCTGTCGCATAAAAATGCAACCGAATATGGCCTAAGGGATATGGGTTTATCCTTTGCGGTCATTTTAGCGAAATAAAATCATAGGTGCCACCTTCAGAGGGGGTCGGGGGTGGTTGCCACTTGGAATATTTTAAGTCACCATTTTGAAAAATATCTGCATGGTATGGACCTAAAACTTGCAGAACATCTTAGAAACACCATTTCCCTTCTTCACCATTTTTTGATAACAATGGTTTCACTACCGGTATTGATTCCCTTACAGATCACACCATAGGTATTATCGTGACAATGTTTGGACAGATTCTGCTGGATTTCAGTGCAGATTCCTCGGACACACCAGCGAGGTCCTACATGATGGATGTCTTCAACCAAAGAGACTTGGAAAAGTCACTGAGCTACAGAGCCATGTTGAATGGTGAGTCATAACAGAAGTTATGATGTTAAAGCAAAGATTTTAATTGGGGCGATCAAAACTCGATTTACTCTGTAGTCAAAATTGAGTTTTGATCGCCCCTTTTAAGAATGCTACGGGATGGTTAATGAACGGTTAGGTGTCTTATACCTCTGGCAAGTGTTCCCGCTAAGGTTTTTTGAGCTTGCGCCAATTTGACTAAAGTTGAGTATGTATTTACTATAAAATCACTGGCTGAGACTGAAAATTGGCCAAACAAGCAACTTTTTGCGCCAACTTTCCTTACTCCTGCGCTTTTTGGCTTCATTTTTGTATGAATTTTGTTTGTAAGGTGCTGTGCTTTTGTTAGAGCGCCATATAAGTGCTGATTATTATTATTATTATTAAAGTAGCAGGGTTGGGTTTTGTATTGTTTCTGACAATTCTCAACAGTATAGAATAATAATTACCCGGTAAATACCGGGGATTTATAGTGCGCTATGGCTCCATGATTTTGTGATTCCATAGGGCCTCATGTCTGCAGCACACTTTACATGTGTGTACTGATCACTTTGGCCCAAGTAAGCTCAATTCCACACCAAGTATCATTTCAGGTTCTGCGGCATTCTCGAGTGGTGCTGGATCATGATCAACTCACATATAAGCCATCGCAGCCCGGATCAGCTCCTTGAGTTTTGTTTGCATTTCCACTGAACAAATTAGCTGTAAGTTCCTTGTCCAAAGAGATTTTCAAGCACCTCAACTTTTGGCATCTCCAGGTCCAAACTTGGGACTGTAAGCGAGCACCTGCTAAAAGTGACTGGTTTACGTACTATACAAAAATGTTAAGTTTTGTTAACCTGAACTTATATTGAGAATACTTTGTATCAGAGCGCATTTGGGTATAAGCTTGCTTACTCTATATCAAGGAAAGTTTGCTTTTCCCTCATATTTTTTAACTTTATACTATGCAGATCTTTAGCAGGAGTTGGTTTGCATTGTCAGTATATCGACTGCAGTAATCAGTCAATGGTGCCAAAAGTTGTGCGTGCTTAAACTTTTACAAGGATTTAACCGCTATATAATTGTCTCAAAAACCTGTACGAAACTCAAGGAGATGATTAGGGTAACGATGGCACATATATATAGAGGTTGTCGCAGAACCGTAAATTACGCTTGGTGTGTAATTGAGCTTACTTGGGTCACAGCGGTCAGCGAACACCTGTAAAGTGTGCTGAGGCCATATGGAATTAAAAATTAGGGAGGCATATAGCACACTATTATATGTCCCCTGTATTTATTTATTTAAAGGTGTAGGTTCCGATCACATTCTCATCCCCCTGGGCTCAACCGGAAGTAGTATATTTTTTGATACCATATCAAAGCCCATATTTTTCTGATTCTAAATCCAAAATTATTACTTTCGGAGATATAGCATAAAATGTAAAATTATTAGTATACCAATTTTCTATTTCTTTTGTATTTTCATAACAGCTTCATCCCCAGGGTTGCATACTTTCTTTTGCCTCTCAAGAGAAAACAAGAAGCAAGCTGAGGTTAAAATTCCACAATATGAATTCCAGAGGTCAAGGTCAAGCAGTTAAAACTAAATTACACAAATGCTAAGATGGGAACCTACACCTTGGGACAAACAATAACTCTGTATTTCTCTGCTGATTTTATTCTGATTCACAATTTTGTTCTGTTTTGTTCGATGCAGGTCTTGGAGCAGGAATTGGTTACATTATAAATGGTATCAAATGGGAACAAACAATACTCATTAAAGTGATTAAACATCAGTATCAAATTGTCTTTCTTATCAATGGAACCCTGTGTGCATTATCTGTTATAGTGACTATGTGTAGTGTTAAAGAAACTCCCTTGATTGGAAAGGGAAAGAAAAATCAACCTAAAGACAGTTCTAAACCAAATACAGTTCAGAAAGATGACTTATATGATGCAATCACTCCACATCAACAGTATGGGACATTTTTAGATCCAGGAGGTCAAAGTTCCAATCCAAATTCACCTTTGTTAGGTCGAAGGTCAGCACGTAGTAGTATATGTGAAGAAAGTACAGACTTAGAATGGGATAATTCATTTGATTTTCATCATTTTGAAATGCCGTGGCCAAAACAGACACGCTATCACCGGCGTGTACAATTGTTGCAATCAATAAAAAGCGAAGATGATGTTGATGTTGATACAAAAACTTTCCGTCGTGTGTGTAGGACGTCGACGTCGTCTGTGGATAATAAAGAGGGCGGTGCACCCGGTTCAGCTTTGCAACTTTTGTACTCTATGATTAAGATGCCTCGTGAATTGAGACGATTATGTATAAGTCACTATTTGGAGTGGCTGGGCATGGTCACTATATTGCTGTTTTTTACTGATTATGTTGGACAGGTAGTTTATCATGGTGAGTATTTAACCTTAATCAAGAATTAAACCATAACAGATATCTTATGTCCATCGCATAAGGAAACAGGTTAGTGCAGCATTACTTCCATTGCTTTGAGCCAATGAGTCACTGGTTTGATTCCTGGTCCAACTGCTGCATTCGCATTTGGTTTTCAGTCCATACTCGCTTATGAAAAACTCTTGGTACTTTGGTCTTTATTCCTTCTACATTTAAATCTGAATAAAGAAAGATCATGGACCCAAATAAAAATAAGCTACATTAGAAGCTTTCTTGGGTTGTCCCTGACTATCAGCTTGAATTTTTTTTCTTTTTTCTTTTATTTCTTTCTATCAAGGATCAAATGTCACATTCAACAACAAATGCCAGTCCTTCCTCTCCCACATATGGGTACCATGAGCTTTTTTTTTGAATGGTGCCTTGGAATAAAATTGTTTGATATGATAAAATGTGGGTAATATTTAAACACATTAATTCTACTGTACGTCTTAACAGTAAGACACAAATCTACAAATAAAATGGACTAAAGTTGTGTAATGAGGTTGGCTACAACATTTTTGCAACATGATTTTACGGGCTTTTACAGAATATTGGTTTTCCCGAGCTCAAATCAGCCCAAGGCTACTAAGACCATGCCCCAGAAACCGTTTAAATTGTTCCTGAGCACTCAATTATTTTGGTTCCCACGGAACTTAGTTTTGGTGGCAAAATTCTTAATTTTAGCCATGCGTCAAAATTCTTTAATTTGACCACATGGTTTTACATCATTGCAGTTGCATTCATAAAGCTATTCCATTGCTAATGGTAAATCAAAATGTTTGTTTTCAGGTAATCCAAAGAAACCACTAGATGACCCTGAGAGGATCTTATATCAACATGGAGTCCACATGGGATGCTGGGGATTGTGTATATTTGCTTTCTCAGCTGCAGTTTCAGCAAGTAAGGCTATAAATCATTGCATGAAAATTGAAAAGGGAAATCAGTACTGGCCTTGATCTTGTGTAGAGCCTTATTATTGTGCCTTACGGTTTTTGGAACATATATAGGATACTTTTACACATATCTGCACCTCCATGTTTACCATTTTAAAGAAATACCACTTGAAGCACACACAACTTTAGAAAATGCATTTATACATTTATTAAAAATTTAAGGCCTATACTCTTAGACTTGATTTTATTATGATATATTAATTAAAATGATGTATTATAGACACTAATCAAGATTCTGGAGAGCTCATGGAGACCTATGGACACTTGGCTTGTTATCCAGGGGTAGAATTTCATTTTGGTTTGCGTGAATCAAAATTGATTGAAACAGTTGCAATTGCTACATAATTCAATTAGAGAAAATGATTCTAATACCTGGATGCTACAAGAATCATTGCCAGAATGATTATCTGATTTACACCGAATTTCTAGCCCTGTTATCCAAGAAGGTTCCTTTTGAGATGTAAATGAGCAAAAATAAACATGGAAACCACAAGAAATCAAGGACATCAGGACTTATTTAGCTGCTTGTATTTGATCGGTTGATCAAACCATCAATGGATCCAGTGGTACTGGCATGGCAATGGTTTCACACACTTGGCAATTTGAATGTCTTCATTTGTTTGCAAATGTGGTAGAGACAAAACAAATCGATATATTGATTAGTCTGAGCAAATTAAAGCAATATAAAATGATAAGATTTGTTCAAATTCAAAACTTGCAAATCAAAAAAAAAAACCACACACAGAAACACACAAAAACCTTTAAGTTTAGACTGATAGCCAAGGATAACCCAAGAAATCCTCTAATGAAGCTTATTTCCATTGGGGTCCTGGATCTTTCTTTAATATTCAGTTTAGTGCAGGAGGAAAACCGAAGGACCCGGAGACAAACCTGCGGAAGCGAGCATGGACTGAAAACCAAATGCATATAAAATGCATATAAAACGCCTGGCACGGGACTCGAACCCGGGACCTCATTGGTGCAAAGCGAGGGAAATACCACTACACTAACTCGCTTCCCCCAAGTAGAAAAGTGTAAAACCACACAGACAACAACACTAAAGTAACAGAAATGTAAAACCATGGAATATGATACTCAGAATGCAGGAAATACTAAATGTCGGTGCTTATATAGCGCTTTTCCAGAATTGATCAAAGCGCTTTACATTTATTCCGTTACCAATAGAATATAACCAACTTACGCGGCTGCCTTACAATCACGGCGCCTATTGAGTATATTCCTAGTAACTACCCATGATAACGCTTGGGTCGACGAAGCAATTAGGATTAAATGTCTTGCCCAAGGACATAACCCGTTGGCCGAAGCGGGGCTCGAACTCACGACCTACTGATTCGCAGTCCTGCTCTGTTCCACTAGACCACACAAGAAATGCAGATATTGTTTGTATCTCTGTAAATTGATCATCATCATCATGGTTCCATTTTACGATTGTTTGCACTTTGCACAGTTTTCTTGTATGTACGTTATATCAGAAGTTTAACAAAATTATAGAAACTATAAAAACTTAACAGCAAACATTTCTCTCTTCTTTCTCTCATACAGTACTTTATGGACGACTAGTGCAATTCTTGTCTTATAGGACCATCTTTGTCTGGGCTCAGGTTCTCTTTGCAGTAGGAACTGGTTGCCAAGCAATATTCAGCCAAAACATATATGTGACCCTTGCCCTTTGTTTGACTTTTGGCTTCATGTTTACCTCTATCCAATCAATACCATTTGCAATCCTATCGGAATTTCACAAAAGTGATAAGGTAAGATTAGTTTTTGATATTATACAAATATTAACAGCTTATGAGTGTGAAGGTAAAAACATACCATCCCAATTGAAAGATTGATTGTTCCATTTCAAGAGCCGATAGGCGAGTGAAATTGACAGTCAATCTTTCAATGAGGGATGGTATATTTTTACCATCACATGAATATAAGCAGTTAACATTGGTTTCATATAACTCATTTATATATTCTAGTCATTTGATAACATATTTAAACTAAAGTTACCCATTATCCATGTAGCAGAAAGCAATATGTCCCTACTGTACATTGTAGTTTTCAATCCAGTACGATAAGAGTCGATAAACTATCAAATGGATGAAAGTGATAGTCAAGACTGTCAAACGGATGATAGTGATAGTAAAAATGACAAATGGTCACATGGTACTATCTTACCAATCAAATGAATATACAAATTTTAACTGCTTATGAGTGTGATGGTAAAAATATACCATACCGAATTGAAAGATTGATTGTTCCATTTCACGAACCGATAGACAAGTGAAATGGAACAATCAATCTTTCAATGAGGGATACTAGTATATTTTTACCATCACACCGATATTAGCAGTTAATATTTGTTTTATATAACTCATCTATAGATTCTAGTCATTTGATAACACATTTAAACTATTGTACTTAACCATTATCCATGTAGCAGAAAGCAATAGATCCCGACTGTACACTGTAGTTTTCAATCCAATATCTGATGAGAGACAATATATTATCAAATAGATGAAAATGATAGTAAAGACTATCAAACGGATGATAGTGATAGTTAAAGTGACGAATGGTCACGTGTTACAATCTTACCAATCAAATGACTATTTAGAATCTATGGATGAGTTATATAACATAAACTACATACTTAGTGGTTTTATTAATGCGAGTGTTATTGGAATTCTTGAAGGTTGCACAGCACTAATTGGTATTCCTATTGTTTTACATGCAAATATTGTGTCTTTTTTACCCCAAAATGTAACATTTATGGTGTGACAATGCAATAAAACCATTGATTTTCTGAAAAACAATGAGATTTACTATCATTTGACAAGCATTTGAAGTGGGGTTCAGCAGTTCGATTTTTCCCTACACTACCCTACATTTTTAACATGTTAAACGGCAGCTCGTGATTTCTAGACCATTTTTGCGTCTCTCAATTTAGAGGGAAAATGACCAAATATGAGCTTATATTGGAGAAAAACTGAGATTTTTGCATCAATATTTGTTGACAGACATTCAAAGTAAAAATCTAGAACAAAACTAAGCCACTCAACCCACATTTCAACTACTTTTGAGACACTTTAGTGCAACCGGTGTGTCGTGTAATGGCGGCCCACATGTGCCATAGGGTGGTGCGGGGTAGATCAATTAGTGCTGTGGAATCTTAAGCTACCCTCCTCAAGCCTTCGTTCGTATGGACTTTTGGTCTTGAACATCAGACACAAATATATATAAAACCTCAAAAAAGCTTATGTTTTAATGACTAAAAATGACAGAAGCTGCAAAATGCTGTATCATTAGCCTTCTGCTTCTGCTTAGATATTTCGCAACACTCCAATTGGAGTCGAGCATGAAGCTCTCTGGTCCTAGAGAGAAATGATATACTTTTGAAGGTATAGTCAACATGACTGGGAAAGTTTTCCCTACTCTTCCCATGACGTTCTTTTACATCTGACAGCATGTCAGGAACACTTCAGATGGGACCAACAGCTTTACGTGCCTTCTGAAGCACGAAGCAAGTAGAGTAAAGTTTCTTGCTTAAGGAAACAAGGAGACGTGCCGGGACTGGGCTTGACCCCACGACAGATCTCTGTAAAACTGCACCACATAAATAGGTATGCATCCAAGGAGTTCTTGATTTCTACAAAGGATGTATGTGGCAGATGAAACAAAAAAACATTAACCCTTTGAACCCTGGCCATTTCTCGTGTATCTGCACCACTGACCCGGCCCAACCCAAAATTTAAAAACACAATATAACCCCTAACCTTGCTTTGATTTTGATTTCCTTTGCTTTACATTTTCATTTTACAGTAGTCTGAATTGTTCCAATAACATTCACAAAAGAATACTATTTATGTCGACCTACACATTCAACATTTACAATTTAGTCTATGGGCAAAACCACCTTTGTTGAAAATTGTGATCAAATTTACGAAAATATAAGTCCTGAATTTTTCACCTCTGTCGAGTAAATAAGAGCAAAATGACCCATCAACCATGGGTTCAAAGCTTC
Source organism: Ophiothrix spiculata (assembly GCA_000969725.1). Taxonomy (NCBI): domain Eukaryota; kingdom Metazoa; phylum Echinodermata; class Ophiuroidea; order Amphilepidida; family Ophiotrichidae; genus Ophiothrix; species Ophiothrix spiculata. The sequence continues at coordinate 59,641 of JXSR01S055323.1, read as the reverse complement.
ATTTATTTATGTCTTCCAATAATAATAAGACTGTTATAAATTGTAACTACCCATGCTTGTTGACAGACACATCAAGTTTCTGACACTTGACCTAAAAGCCGGTATACCGGCTCATCGGGTATACGGTACATGAACATGTGAGCTGGTATACCGTCTTGTTATACCGGCTCGTCGGGTTCAAAGGGTTAAGTCTTCACCACCACTGCTGTCAACTCCTTGTATGTTGTGGAACAGGAAATTTTGATGCACATGTATACAATTCAAAAATCATATATCCGCCATAGAATGACACGTTGTCAAATTGCATTCCCCAAATTCCTTTATGGACTTTATGCACTTTTCTTGACATTTGGTAGTTTCTGCTTGGTACTTACATTACCTTGCCCCAAATAGCAACGTTGTGATGTTATATTTTGTTTACTTTTATACTTATTTCTCCTACTTTTATTGACAGTACATAAAAAATTGCACAGATCATCACCGTGGTTTAGCTACCGACGTGTCCTGTTTAGTATGCATGGTGTTCTTAGCGCAAATCACAGTATCCTCCATCATGGGACCTCTCATCAATGCCTTCGATTCTCATCTAGTCATCGTTTTGTTTCCATCGATAACAACATTTCTGTCTGCCATCTCGGCATCGGTGTTCATCATTTATGAAATCAGGGATGATGTAAAAGAGGACTTGGAGGGTCAGACTGCATCTGATTCCGAGACTAAAAGTGGAACTTATTCAGACAATGATGATGATGAAAGCAGACCTCTCATAACTAGGCCTGTTATCAATTAAGGTTTATATTTATGCGTTGATTTATTATATTACTGATTTGGGTCCAGGATGGTACTAACCTATGCTGAATTATAATACAGGGTGTCCCAAAAGTCACAAGACATTTTCAAAACACTATCCATCCTATGAAATGCATAAAGTGATGTGAAATTAAGAACATATTACGAAAAACTCAAAATCAACTATTGAATATTTATTAACAGAAGTATATATTTGGAAAAGTTTTCAACTGATAAAGCACATTTTCTTCGATAGAGCGTAAAATATTTGGTATCAAAATATTCCTGTATTTTTTCCCCATCCAAATATGTTTTCATTTTCGAGTTAAAGACTTATTGCACAAGAGGTACGATGTTCGAAAGATGTTGCGTAACTTTTGGGACACCCTGTATGTTTTTGGTTTGATGTGATCAGCTAATGAGTAGTCCGAAATGTTATTGTGAGTAGTGAATTCCAATGAGTAATGCAACAGCCACATATGGTTTTCTACATGAATTATATTATGTTGGGTATGTAAAGGGTGTGGGTTCCATGCATTCAAGCACAGTAATATGATGTGAGAAAAACAAGTGTATCCTCCCTAGGAAAAATAAACAAGTATATCCTCCCTATAAGAATATTGCGGAAAAGATCATTTTGGTGAAGTTCGTGTTCCAAAGTTTGTGTGCCAAAGTAGTTGGAGGTAAAAGCAAAGTAAGCCAGTCTGATGTGGTAAGAAAATAAAACAATATGTGGACCTAATAATAATCAAAACGTATATAGGCCTAAAACAAATTCAACAGTTGAAAAACAGATACAATTTGAAGACTCGCCTAAATTTCACAGATATACATAAAATGGCACGACATTTCAAGTAGTGAATTATAAATGACTTATTTCAACTGCAACACATGAAAACAAGTCATTTATAATTAATTTCTCGTATCATATTTGATCCTTGATGTGTTTTGTACCTTGTCTGTTGGATCTACCTTATCCAGTTTCCAAAGTAGGTGCTGAAAACTGGTTAATTTAAAAAGTTTATAGTTTGTATCAATCTTCAAACACTCCGCATGTCACCTAGCCAATGAGAACGCAAGAATACAAAGTTTGCAGAGTGCAGTGGAAATTCACAATGCACTGCACTTGTTGCATTCCAGTTTGCGTGGCGGGCGTTTAGTGCGTACGAATGTTTCATTGTTTTTGTCGGGTGATGATTTATTTAGTTTAGAAAAGTTTTGGACTTTGATGGTCATATAAAGGCCTTATTTCTTTTCACAAAAGATACAGTATCATTTTTCTGTCATGTATGAAATATATTAATCAATTTGGATACCATTTTGTTCGTAAAATGAGACAAAATCAATTCACTTGCGGTAAATTTTGATTGCTGTCCAATGCACTCGGACCCTATGGGCCTTGTGAATTGGATGCATCAAAATTGACCGCGCGTGCATTGATTTTGTCTCATTTCACCTCTTGGGCTGCCTTTAATTTTCATTGTTCTCGGCCAATTTTGCAACATGCAGTCATAGAAGGAATACTGGACAGCTTAGACCGAATTTAGTCAGTTGTGCAAATCTTTGGACACTACAAACATATATAGAGGGTGAAGGGCTATTTTACATGTAAATTTAAAAACCTGGAATGCTGGATGGCCCTACTCCCTGCAGTTTAGTTTGCATCCTTTGTGAAATTGTTGCACAACTTTCACTTAACTTTTACTTATATGAATAAGTGTTAAGTATTAATAGCCACTGTGTAATTTTAAGCTGTTTGATGTGATCTATTTGTAAACTTTTAAAACATTTGTATGAATATTTTTATAACAAAATTGGACATTTGTATATGTTATTGTATTGAATTGCAATCAAGTAATTGTTTTTGAAAGAACATCCGTAATCCTTGGCATATCAGAAACGTTGAACAGATATTACCCGTGTTAATTCTGCCTGTAATATTTGTTTTTGGCCTCAGTTATTTTTCGTGGTAGGCTTGTACCTATGCCCAAAACAAACACCTCCAATTTCAAAAAGTGCACATGAACGATAATTTTACCTTAAATATTGTCTAATGAGGATGTAAATCATCTTGTCAGAGTCAATGCCCCCTCATGAATGCCAATCTAAATTTAAAGATCAAAAGACACGGCCAGGCGGATTTTTTGTTTGTTTGTTTGTTTGTCTTGTTTCATTTTCTAACCTCAACATTTTCATGCATGTGCGCTTTTGTGTAAATACTTGAAAATGAAGCTGTGTCTTGCATACATGACACAGTATAATAACTACACTGTCACTACAAAGGTCATGCTCTCAACTTAAAAAATAAAGATAAATCTTGCCGATTATAGTTTTATAGTTTAAAAATATACCATTTTGTATTAGAATTATGTCCATTGATCTTTAGCCTAGTCTGAAAGGGTAAAAATGTCATATTGGCCTCATGCAATTGAATCAAATCTGATTGGAACAATTTTAATGGATGTAATAAGGGAACCTTAATAACAGGGTACAATATTTTTTTTATGTACAATCAGTGTCTTAACAGATAAATTTTCTACTATACCTGTAAGGCGAAAACACCATTGCACCTTCTACTGAAAAAAGAGCTCATTTTGTGTTTTAAGGATAAATGGCTGATTTTGTGTAACTACGATAGAATATTTTTATAGGAACAAAAAGGCTGAAATAAGTACACAGTACATATACATAGAATCAATTTATAACTACTGGTACACCATTATTGCTTGATTTATATGGTTTATAGTTTATTCAGACTTCGTTGATATTGGTCATGTGCATGTGGTTGTCATTCCATGCTGACTTCAACAAGTTCTTCTCTGGGTACTCCAATCTTTCTCCTGCATCTAAAAGTTTCACTCAATAATATATAGTTATATTAATGATTATTGTCTGCCCCACCCAGGATATGGAAAGCTGCAAAAATATTACAACCTTAGTACCGATATGATGTGCTCTGAAATCGGAAGCACTCACTAAGAGAAGTGAATTGGTTGTTATGATTTACCTGCAGCAAGTTATGAGCGGTCTGGTCTGATCAATGGGATCCCAAAGGGAAATTGGTATAAAAAACCACTACATCAATCGACTTGTCTTTTGGTATGATTACATTTGGCACGTGTAGAAGCAACACATCACACAAGGATGTTGTGAGAAACTGATCATCTAGAGATGCCCATTCATACCGCTGTGGGCCACTCAAGTATAATGTTGCAGGCATAGTGTGACCACATTTTTCAAAACACCCCTAAAGAGTGATTGTTTCTGAAGCCAAAATATACCCTATTTCGCCCATTCACAACCTATATCGAGAATTTACAGTTATTGTTTTAACATTGCAGTTTAAAAAAGTACCCTATTTCTTTAAAAAATGAGCTAATATGGCTGATTTTGATACCCTTAATGGTGCCAACTGATACACCCTTCTGTCCTCAAAAAACAATCCTAATTCACCTTTTTCTTGGTCACGCTATGCCTGCAGCATTATATTTGAGTGGCCCCCGGGATTCATACACTCCGCGTGCCATCTAGCCAGTCAGAATGCAAGAATATAAAGTATGCCGAGTTGATAGAAAATTCACAATGTACTCTGCATGATGCATTCCGGTTTGTGTGATGGGTGTTTAGTGCATATGAATGTTTCCATTTTTTTTGTCGGGTGATGATTTTTAAACTTAATTTTTGAATTTTGATGGCGATATAAGAAGTCCACTTTCTGTTCACAAAATGTGCAATGTATTATTGTTCTGTCATGTATGAATTAGGTCAATAAATTTGCTTTCCATTATGCTCGTAAAATGAAACAAAATCAATGCACTTGCAGTAAGTTTTAATCGCTGTTCATCAAAATGGACCGTGCGTGCATTGATTTCAGCTCATTTCACTCGCAACATGAAATGCGCATTTATTAAGCTATAATTAATAGACTCTAAAAATGCTATTAATTACTCTGTTGTACCTTTGATAATGTTATGCAATTTAAGTCCAAAAAGTTGCATGTTACCAAGCAATAGTTCAACCTCATTCCAATGTTTCTACCAAAGAATTTATTTACAGTAAGGAATGTTGCTTATTTTGAATGCCCTGTAGAGTGCATGTGTGCTCAGTTTTGACCAGCAAGAAATTTGCGTGGTTATAATTAGTTTTGTTTTGCATACGCATGCATGCCTGCACAGGTGCAGATGCAGCTTAACTGCAAGCTACAGAGGGCAGCATTCAGAATTAGCAACATCTATTGAGACTTTTGTAGGCAAGTTGTCATGTTAATGAAATTGAGTCGTATCTGCTTTTTCTGCCATGTGTTGCATTATTTATATAAAACCTCGTCATTAGAATGGAAAAAAGAAAAACATAAATTTTTTCCCCTCATATGTCAGTGAATCTATAAAAATGGTTCCTTCGAGTGACACTAGCTGTCACCTGTAGAATATTTCAGAGCCATATACCCATGAAAAATACCAGCTATTGCACTATGATTTTCTTACATTCACATGAAACAATGTGCCTTTCCTAAAAATATGGTGAACAATCAACATCATATAGATTACTGTCCTCTGATTGGTTAAAAGTGAGGGCTTGGATTAAACTAGGCCCGGGGCATATATTTCACTAGGCCCGCTCAACATATTTTGCGCCACCGGTGTAACACAAGCAATATCCGCGCCTATTATTGGCCATCGGGCATTAATTGCAAAAATGATTCTTTTAACCAACCAGATGACAAAAATCTGTATATTCGGTATATAAAATGGATATTGACTGCTTTTTCTTCGGGGCATGGTTAAAAATATTTCCCCTCGGTGATCTCAAAACCATGAATATTTTGCTTTGGGCATATTCATGGTTTTGAGATCACCTCGGGAAAATAATTTGAACCATGCCCCTCAAAGCAGTCAATATTTGTATACTAGAACAATCATCTATTAAGTCAATGTTGTTTTATTGTAATATTGTCTTATAATGATACATTTTGTATATATACTTTTATAGGGAAAAACTGGCTGAAATAATTAAAGAAAGAGTACATGTACATAGAATCGGGTACCCACTTGACATCAAAAGATTCCACTTAACAATAACATCAGTTTATAGAAATGTACATGTACCCACTTAAGACACCTGATACACTATACTGTAAATATGATAATTGGTTTAAGGGGTAACTTATTTATACCTTTGATAAGATAATGCAATTCAAATCCCAAGAGTTGTTGTTACCAAGCAATAGTTATATCATTCCAATGTTTCTACCAAAGAGTTTGTTAGGAAATGTTGCTGTAGAATATTTAGAATATGCCCTCTGTAGGTTATTTGTGTGCATGCCCAATACTCTTTTTTGTCCCAGCCGAACAAGTTTCGGGGAGGGGACTATAAAATGAGCTCTGTCTGTGTGTCCTCCGTGTGTCAGTGATATGTTAACCTACATTTTCTCAGAGACCGGGGGTCGCACGTTTCTAGAACTTGGTGGATGTTTGCTCCTTTACCATTCAAAGACCAAGTTTGTATTGGTCAGTGGATCAAAGGTCATCGGGGGTCTTTAAAGGTCAAATGGGGTAAAACTTGGTGTACGTACATGAAACTTTTGAGGACGGGGTCGATTGTTGATGCCAAAAAATTTTGAGGTCACCTCATTAATTGAATTCAGTAACAAATGTTTTTATTAAATTTTATTTGCCAAAAAAAATATTTTGCTGTGCCTTCAAATGTATGTGTAGGTATAAACATTATGCAGTTTTGATAATG
>JXSR01S055323.1:29951-40346 GCA_000969725.1 Ophiothrix spiculata | reverse complement strand
GTGACCATATTTTTTTATTTAATAATTTTGTAAATCTAATTGGTGCGCACCATATATCAAAAAATAAAAAAATTCTACCAAAAATTTTTCATGTTAGAACTACTTTTATCCAACATAAAATGCGATTTCCCATAGGGTTGTGTACAAATTTTTGACCAAAAACGCGAAAAAATAGGGTTTTTAAATGCGTTCTAGCTCAAAAACGAAGTCGGTGACCCCCATTTTTTATTTCGGATTTGTGACAAGCATTGATTAAATCGTATTTCCACGAAGTTTAAGCGATTTCTACCAAAAATTTCGAAATTGGTGCTAAGACCTTAAATTGTCATTTACAGTTAAAATATACTTGTAGTCACCTTGATTTGTAATATAGAGTAGATAGCAACATTGATAGTATACTTAAATTGTCATCTACAGTAGATAGCAACATTTGAAGTAGAGTAAAATTGTTATCTATAGTAGATAGTAACACTTGTAGTCGACTTGAATTGTTATAGCAACAGTTGTAGTAGATTTGAATTGACATCTTCAGTAATACGAACATTTGTAGTAGATCTGAATTGCAATCTACAGTAGATAACAACACTTGTAGTCGGCTTGAATTCTTATCTAGAGTAGATAGGAACATTTATAGTTGACTTGAATTGATATCTTAAGTAGATACGAACATTTGTGATAGACTTGAATTGTTATCTACAGAAGATGGCAACATTTATGTAATAGATACAGTTGTAGACTAGCATTGTTATCTGCAGTAGATAGCAGCATTTTTAGAAGACTTAAAATCATCATAGTGGATAACGACATTAAGTTGATTTGAATTGCTATTTACAGTAAAGAGTCAACTTGAATTGTAATCTAGAGAAGATAGCAACACTTACAGTAGAAAGCAATATTTTAAGTAGATTTGAATTGTTATGTACAGTAGATAACAACACTTGTAGCCTATTTGCATTTTTAGATACTAACATTTGTAGTAAACTTGAATTGTCATCTACAGTAGATATCAATATTTTGGTAGACTTGAATTGTTATATGCAGAAGATAGCAACATGTGATCAACACTATTGATAAAGTTGTGGTAGACTCGCATTATTATCCACTGTATATAGCAGCATTTGTGGAAGACATAAATTATCATCTACAGTAGATAGCAACATTTGAAGTAGATTTGAATTGTTAGCTACAGTGGATATACTTGTAGTCACTTTGAATTGTAATCTAGAGTAAATAACAACAAAATGTCACAGACAACATTAATAAGAGATTTCCAAAGATTTTGAAACTTGAATTGTATGTTAACTAAATGGCAACATTTATATTAGATTGAAATTCTTATCTACAGTACAATATTTTTGGTAAATGCGGTACATGGCAACTAGACTAATGCTAGTCTACCACGATTGTATTATAGAAGATCTAAATCGGTATTTGCAGTAAATAGAGCAACATTTGTAGTAAACTTGAATTGTCATTTACAGTAGATATATAGCAACATTTGAATTAAATTTGAAGTATTATCTACAGTAGATAGCAACATTTGAGGTCGACTTGAATTGTAATCTAGAGTAGATTTATAGTAGGCTTGAATTGATATCTACAGTATATGGAAGTCTATCACAAATGTTGCTATACTGTATATAGCAACATTTGTGATAGACTTGAATTGTTATCTACAGAAGATAGCAACATTTATATAATCAACACTATAGGTAGACTAGCATTGTTATCTATATACAGTAAATAGCATTTGTAGAAGTCTTAAATTGTCATTTAGTAGATAGCAACATTTAAAGTACATTTGAATTGATATCTACAGTTGATAGTAGCATTTGTAGAAGACTTAAATTGATATCTACAGTAGATAGCAACATTTGCAACCAGTTGACTTTTATGGGTGTTTATTTTAATGTCATCTGTTGTAGATAGCAACATAATATTATCTTCAGTAGACAATAACTTTTATAGTATATAGGACAAAAAATAATTATTGTGTTGCCCTACGTGGAATTTCTAAAAAATTGGGTCGAAAAACATTTTTTTTATAACTCTTTTTTTAAAAAGCACTAAAAATCAATTTTCCCCATAAAAATATGACTAAATTGGGTCGAAAAACATTTTTGTTCTCAAAAAGCACTCAATCTGAGCAAAAAAGGGTGCTTTTCTGACCCTAATATGTTTTTTTTTTGACATTTGCGGTTGCTGAGAGTAACCCACTGACAGTTTTGTTTTTGGCCTAGTACACTTGACATGACATTTACAAAGGCAAGATTTGACTGACTAATCTAAAGTGAATAGTAACATTTGAAGTGAATTTAGAAACTGTGTCTATTGTTGATATCTACATTTTGTATAGTAAATTTAGAAAATGGGAATAGACCTTACAGTAGATAGTAAAATTTGTAGTAAATGAAAAATATGTAGAAAAGCCAGGGGTTATATGTAGTTAATTAAGCAAGCAAAATCTTGTACAGGGTGTGCCAATAAAAACGCAAGATTTGTTGTGATTTTTTTCTGAGAGAATTAGGCTACATGTAATAAAAATAATTATCAAATGTTATTGTGCATAATCTCAGCTTTAAACAGCATTTTGTTTCGTAAAATTTGAGCTTTTAATTCTGAAGTTATTACAATTTCTGTGCAGCCCTTACAAATTGGGTTGGTCCGATTTCTCGATCTCAATTCCATGATCAATAACCAAAAGTAGGTGGCAATCAAAACATTAAATGACAAGTTACTTCATATATCTCATGATGAAACTTCAATCGTTTACTTATTTTTGGTTTAGTGTTATATCAAAAGCTCATTGAAAGTATCCAATCAATAAAAAAAAAGGTTTCAGAATAACGTTTACAATTGCCAGAAATAACAATTTCAATTGTTTTCTCTCCAAAATTTCATGTTAAAAGTTTCGGTGTCTGAATATCTGACATGATGTGGACCTTGATTGTAAAATTTATCTTGATTCGCAATGTAATTTTTCCAAAAATTATAATTGCAGCTACTGCCTCGGAGTCTCGCATTTTATCTATTCATTTTTATCATATGAGGTTAATATGAAAGCTCTTGAATTTGTTGTTTTATTTTATAACTGACACTACTGAAGTACCACAACTAAAACCAGGAAAGCTGAGACTGCTAAAACTAAATTTCATAATATTATTGCTTGATAATTGCTTATAATTCTTTCTTCCAATCGATCATCTGTTTTTAATTGACCAATAATATCTTTAAGCCATAAATAATTGCAAAATTAGTTTAACGGGTTTAGATTTAAAGGGGCTAATGTCTTGGATGCATATCATCCTGGTTAACATACTTCATCCGATGATCACAAATCGGACCAGAGTGAAATTTGTGCTCCATTTTGAAAACGATGTATCTCCGGACAGGAATATCCGAATTGGATGAAACAAAGGGCATAATGAAGGGGAGAAGCTCTATTTTAATATAATTGATGATTTGATGAGAAAATTGGCCTGCTTATATTTTAAATATTTTTGTTTTCAAATCTTGCGTTTTTATTGGCACACCCTGTACATGTATACTTCTAGCAAACCACCTGTCTTTCCTGTGTTTATGATCAGCAAGGGAAAAATCAATACCAGGAAAGGACTAGCCAGGGCAATGATCGTGCCCCGGTAGGGGGGACAGAAGGTACAGGTATGTGCCGCCCTCAACACCCCCTTTTCAAGCCTCCTCTTTCACTTTTCAAGATTACTTCAGTTCCGAAAACCCCATTTTTAAAGAAAATGACATGAAAAGTGTATTTTATTATGTTTTCAACCTAATTTTGAACAATTTAGTCATATTTTTATTGGGAAAAGCAGTTCCTGAGACCTTAATTCAGAAAAAAATCAGTTCCATAGACCCTATTTTTGACCAAAAATTTGTTCCGCAAGACCCTATGTTGGATATCGCGGATCTCATATACCTACCAAAAAAGTTTTGAGTATGCCCCCCCCCCCCGAGATCATGCATACCAAGACATGGCAGATACAACATGTACTTGTATTTCTTGTTTTTATCATCACAGGTATCCATCAATTCCACCCCAGGGGCGATCCCTCATATAACAATATAGTCTCAACAATCATGTTGTAAAAGAGGACACAGTTCTTTAGGTCAAGATTGTCTTTAATATTTAGCTGCAGACCTTGTTTTTAGAAAAAAAATGTAATACAGTAGAAACTCATTATAACGAAATCTGATATAAGAAAAGCCCTGTTATAAAGTAGTAAATTTCCTGTACCATTTTACCAATTTCTTTTCTTTTTTATTGTTTTAAAAACGCTGATATAACGAAATTTTGGATATAAAGAAGTAATTTGTCTGTCCCCAGCAACTTCGTTATAATGAGTTTCTACTGTACAATAACTCAGACCCAAGTGTGACAGCAACATGATGGCGACTGCTGGTTGTCATATAACTTCCTTGGTTATTTTCCATGTTTACAGTATTAAAATGCATGCATTAGGGACCGTTCACAAACACTTGTAAGGGGTGGGGCAGATGCAGAAAAAAATCTTAACGTGAAAATTTTTCAGGGCATCCCTTTCGACCTCAAAATTTTCGGGCTCCTTTTTGGCAAGGAAAATAGTGTCAACCCCACAGAAAATCATAAACTCACTTTTCAGGGGTAAAATAAATAAGTGTATGTTTTTCCAGCTCCCCCTTTCAGACCTCCAAAAGTTTTAGCACCCCCCCCCCCCCATTTTTACATCAGGCCTCCTTCACCCCTTACAAGTGTTTTTGAATGGTCCCTTATCTCATAGATTTACCTGATAAAAATTGGGGTATTACTGTTGGTGATGTACATTTGGGTTGAAAGTAAAAGCAATTAATATATTTTAAAATGTGTGAATTTATTTCTTATTTTGATATAATTCAAACATCATAAATGGATTAGCAGAAACAAGTAAATGCAATCAAATTTGATATTCTCAAAACTTCTCAACATGCCATCAGAAAAATAATTATTTCATTTCATTCTAAACCTCAATTTTGCATGGCACAGTGGTAGGACATCAAACCGACTGAAATACTACAGTCGAAAACACTATGGAAAAAAGTAAGTTGTTTGAAATCAGTCAAGTAAAGTTGTCAAGCTTTGTAAAATGTCTGCATTCCATACCCTTTCTGCCATAAAACTTTATTTATTCTGTGACTGTTGATATAATAGAACTCATAACCCTGTATCCTTTTGTATTTGTCCCTCAATGAGGTATTAGTGATTTTGCACTTCAGAGTGTATATCCAAAAACATGGTAGATGCCTCAAAAAACTTTTGTCCAGGAGCAATCCTGAAGAATTGTTTTTGACCAAGTCTCTCCACCCCCACCCACCCCCATAATTCAAGGATCCAGCCCCATGCTTTTACTTGTCCCTGTGGTTTTCCCCTCCCACCTTTAACTTGTCATATGAGTGCAAGAAAGTCATATCTGCAATAGCTGCCATTTGTCATTAATTTTGACTGCACTCTGGATATAATCTGCAGTCTTGGATCAGTAGCTCTTGAAATGGTTCTTCAGGTGACACCGTCAGAACCATTTCAAGAGCCACTGACATATATAAGACATGTAAAGTTTGAGGGATTTTTCACATTCTAGTGACTAGGTGTTAAAAAAACCATAACTTACGACAGCCATTGCAGATACAACTTTCTTGCACTCACATGACGAACTGTTGCTCCCTTCCCTTCCACCATCTCAGTGGCTAATGTTGTCAAAATTGTAAACCCAAGAGCTCTACTGCCTGCTATCATTTATTCTCTTAATATCTAACTTTTGAATTTTCTTTTTTAGGCCCAGAGGTTTTTCTCGGACTCGCACCATCAGCACACAGTCCAACGCATCTGGTATCAGTGACGATGGACTCCCACCACGTCGTCTCTCCCGGCAATACAGTACCATATCAACAGGACCTAGAAGTCATAGCCAATCACAGACAGGCAATATACAAGATGACCAACCAAAACAAAACACAAAAATTCCCACAAAAAGAACTCTTTGGCAGTTAATAACTCTCAACACAGTTGCTATGGGTATAGAGTTTTGTTACGCGACAGAGACTGCTTTAGTTACACCAACTTTACTCCAAATGGGGCTTCCAGATCAATTATACAGTATTACGTGGATGGTTAGTCCAACTTTGGGCTTCTTTTTGAATCCGGTGATTGGGTCGTTGAGCGACAGGTGTAGATGCTTCTGGGGTAGACGGAGACCATTTATTGCAGCCTTGTGTATAGGAGTCCTTATAGGACTGACATTGTTTCTGAATGGAGAAGATATAGGACTGGCTACTGGAGACACTAATGGGGATGAAACAAAGGGAATACTACCTGGTAAGAAGCATTTTCTGTGTTGATTCCAATGTGGGTGGGTAGGTGGTGCCGCTCTTGAACTAAAGTGCTTGAAAGGGACATGCCAAAAACATGGGTAGCAAAATCAGGCTGCCTGGTGCCTCATAATGGACCCCTTTTCTTTGCAAACTTTTGGTGCTTCAATGAATTTTTCTACTTTTCCAAAATAGTTGAGTGAAAATAATGCAAATTTTCAGTTTGATCGAGTTATACCATTTTGTAGGTTCATCCATGTACTGCAAAAATGACAAAACATGGTCCAATGCATTGCATTCAGAATACCTGAATATTGTTAAAACTTATCCAGAAATGCTTGCCCTTAAACATACTAGATGAACGTGTCATGTATTTTGAACACACTTTATGCATTCTGAATCATGGAATGCGATCAGAGAGTCACAGTTTTTCATATGTTTTTGTTTATTTAAGAGAGTCAGAGCACCATTAACTATTGCTCAAAGTGCCAGATTTGGTGCCTGCACCATAATTTGGGAAGCCCTGGCCTAGGTTATCTACTGAAGATAACATATATTGAAAAATCAGTTTCTGTTTTAGTTTGTTCTTTAAAGATACTTTTCAATGCATACTTAAAAATTCCAATATTGTGCTCATCATGTTTGCTTGCTTTCTGCATAAATCAGCATTAAGATTTCCAATTTTTATCTAAATTCAGAAATGTTCATTTGCACTATCAGACATTTTTGAACTATATCACATTACAAAAGTAAAAGAAGTTATCATAATTTCAGATTTTTAAAGCCACTTTCAGATTATTTGGTAAATGGCTATAGCCATAATTTTTTTTCACCAATTTTTTTCACCAAATAAAAAAGACCATATTTAAGAATATGTAAACAAAGGTAAAAATGGTTTAAGGCTACAGTAGTCCCTAAATCGTCTTGCTCGGCTGAAAGCTTTTACCTACTTCCATATATCAGAATATCACAATTTTTGGCATACATATAAAATAGAATCTCTAGTTTATACATGAATCTTTACTAGTGATTTCACGTCCATTATCAAGGTCAAAGTGACGTCAATAGACTACTTCGAAAAGTTGACACCTTTTTCACCGAAACCTAATAATTTCATGATGTTTGAACAATTTGATTGTTTTCAAATTCTGACAGATTGTAGCCTTGATACTTCTTATTGAATAACAAATAATATTTCATATGTGGTGTTGATTTTGAATTATAATGTAACAAACCCGCATTGTTTTGGCTGAAAAAACGGACGTGAATTATGACTCCCTGTTTTAGCTGTGAATTGCCTGTTTTTAGTATGTACATTATCTACATTTTGTCTGATATACGCATTCGCATAATTTACTTACAAATTGAGCATTCCATTGAGGCAAAAATTGCAATTTTTATGTAAACAAAAGAAAAATATGGCATTCGAATGTTTATGTTTTAGATCTCAATGCTGCCTGGATAGCTCAGCGATAGCCCTTGCTTGATAATGACTAACCCTTGCCATAATCCATGGTTCGAATCCACGCAAATGCAGTGGAAACTTTTTATCTTTTCATGATTAAAAAATAGTTAGTATTCAACTTTTCCTGAGCAGATGGAGGTCATTTACTCTTATAGGCAGTCAAAATATGATATTTTTTTCTACTTATCACAAATTTCTTTCATAATTGAATTCTATTAACAGGTCTTAATATAGAGATTTTTTTTTTCAGATCACACTATCGGTTTAATAATCACAATCATTGGAGTGGTGTTGCTAGACTACAGTGCAGACTCTTGTGATAGTCCCTCCAAGGCATATATGATAGACGTGTGTGATCAAGAAGATTTGGATAGGGGCCTTAATATAAGAGCATTGTTAGGAGGTAAGTGTTCACAAGAGATTTTATCATTTTGTTGTTAGGCAAGCATATGTGAGTGCAGCGAGACAAATTTTTACAAATATGACATATGTGTTCGTTCATTCCTAAACAGCTGTAAATGCAGCAAAGTTCATTTTACGGCGCAGGCTATAATACATGCCAAGATCGTAATTTGCCAAAATTTGAGTTTTTGCCAGATTTGCAATCGTTATGCTTGCTTCAAAACACCTGCAAAAATGTATTTCAAGAAAATGTTCTATATCTGTATGTTCTGAGGACAATCAATAGAAAATATAGGGCTTAGGCGACAAAAAAAAAAAAAAATCTGTTTTACTTGCCCGACCGACCCTAAATTTGCGTTTTTGAAGATTGTTTTTAATTTTTGCCAAAATCATGTGAAATCAGCCGTTTTTTGGCCAAAATGTAACAATTTTGTTTAAATTTTTAAAGAAAATTTCTTTGTAAAAAATTCAGTTTTTCTCCCATGTTTTTATTTTTTTTAGGCAAACATAAATTATTTAGAAAAAAAAATGCCCGACCGACCCTCCTTGAGAGGTCCGCCCGCCCTTAAAACAGGATTTTTTTATTCATAGCCTTACTGATCTTTGAACATGTCTATTTCAATTTCACCTTTTACTCTTTGGTAACCATTGACTGACCATGACTTCTGGAGACCAAATGAAGTTCAACAAGGTCTCATTTTACTTCTTATAACATAGTCTTTGCAAATATTTAAAAAATTAAAAATGAAACGAGGCTGCATTTATGGCTGGTTTGTGGTGAATGGTTACAAATTTCTTTTGCAAGAAAACTATAAAAAGGTAAAGGGAACATTCTTTATTTGCACATAGAAATTTTGAAAATTGGAAAATATGAGTAAGAAATAATTAAGTCTCAAGAGATCATAGTATTTAAAAGCTGATATTATTTGGCATAAACTTAAAAAAACCACACAATCTTCAAAAGATAAATATCAAATTGGCTAAGAAATGTTATTCAGATCAGAAGTGTTTCAGAGTTTTATGAGCCTGGACCAATTATGCCCATCATCCGCTGAAAATTGTGACGCTTTAGCTGTCCTTACAACAGATTTTTAAATTTTGTCACAAATGAACAAGTTTAGATATTCACCTTTTCCAATTTAACAAACTTTGCTACAGAGGCAAAATTATAAATTGTTCAGTTATTATCAAGGCTTAGGTTTTATGGATGCTTAGTATGCATAACTAAAAATTATTATTGCATTATGGTATTTCAAGCTACTTCAGAAGCACTGCTTTTAATTTTGGTTAAAATTATAAATCATCTTGTTTATGGAGACATGTTTGTGATACAAGCAATGTCATCTTCCAAGTATGTGTGTATACAATAAGATTAGTATGTTTTAATAAGACAAAACACTTCATCTAGCACACACTGAGCTATTTATAGACAGCTCGATTCCGTACCTTCCAGCAGTCTAGGAAATAGTGCCTTTACTGTGCGCATATAAGTGACGTGTGGGTGTCGGGGAGGGGGCAATATCATATCACTTACCTGTCATAATGAAAACATTGCAAACTAAGCAATATTGATTTTTGACATACTGTAGTGGGGAGCAAATTTTCGGCAAATTTTGCAATTTGAAAGAAAAGGAAATTTTTAAATAGAATTACTATTTGTAATCATTTTGGTTGAAAAAATCATGGAATCTCATTTTGGAGAAGGTTTTGATCGAATATCATTTTCACTACAGTTTCTGTTTGGGGTGATGATTTTTGTTGTTGTAATAGTTAGTTGTACTATTTTCTTGTAAGTGCCTTTCTTTACGTGTTAACAATTGAATGGAAAGTACAATAAGCACAGCTTGTTTTGATGTGGTATTTAAGGATATTGGGGCTCTCCACACGGGAGTATCAAATCTAGATGAATGTACATTTCCGAAGTGCAGATTGTGTTCACACGCGCGTCAATCTGACTTTACTATCGTTGCGCGTATTGACGTTTGCTGAAGTCCAGTTTAATCTAGATGCATCTGGATGTGCGAAATACAGATTGATTTGCCCGTGTGGAGAGCCCCATTATCTACAACCAGGATATCTGGAAGAAACCCCTAATATGCAAGCATGATTTGCACCCTACTTTATGCCATAAGCGAATTATTTCTTGATATTTGCTATCCTAAAAAGTAAGATGCTTTATGTGGCAGACCATA
>JXSR01S055323.1:0-20456 GCA_000969725.1 Ophiothrix spiculata | reverse complement strand
CACCCCGCAAATTAGTCACCCCGCAACCCGCACAAAATGCGCACCCTGTCCAGTCTTGGGTCAGTGGCTTTTGAAATGGTTCTTAAGGTGACACCATCACCTGAAGAACCATTTCAAGTGCCACTGACATATGGGAAAAATTCTAAAGGGATTTTTGTATTCTTATGATAAGGTGTTAACTATGACATATGGTAGCCATTGCATATAAAACTTTCTAGCACATCCATGACAATTGCAATGCATTTTGGGACAGAAAAAAATAATCAAATTTCAGTCCCATAATGCATTGCGTATTATCCAATAACCAATGGATCAACCAAAATGGTTAAAGATATTTATTCTAAAGCTGAATTCATACTCAAAATGCAGTGTGTTGTGTTTCCAATGATTTTCATCACAAACGGCACTGCAAATTAATTCACACTCAAAACGCAAACAGACTGTGGTGGCCAGCAACAGGAAAACACAATGGAAGTTCAGCTTTTCTCAACTCAATTTGCGTTGACGCAAGTGGTGCTGCGTTGTGATATCAATCTATTGGACATGCTTATATCTACTATCTGCACATGATCAGTGCATTTGCATCGAGTCTGAATTTAGCTTTACGATACTAACTATACATGTATTGAAATGAGTAACTTTGAATTTAGCTTGTGTTGTCATACATATTATTGTATTGCTGTGCAGTAAGTTTTCCAGTTCACCCCACCCCTCTTTATTATATCCTAAACCGTGGCATAACCCTAACATTTACAGGGGTGTGAGTGGATTTTTTTTTTAAAAAGGAGGGCATTTTCACGGTCACGGAAGGACAATCACAGAATGTTTCTGTATTTCAAAAAAATACATTGCAAAAATTGAATTGGATAAAATAAAACTAATTCCATATTTAGTTGAGAATACCTGAAAGCGTTCATATTCAACATGAATTTTTTCATAAAAATTCCTCTGTCGCAAAATATGCATATTAATGAGGTCCGTCACGGAAGGACATCAAAACGGACATGGTTTTTTATCTTGAGTACATTTGTGAAAATTTTTATGAAAGTTATGAAGAAATTTTATTTCAAAGTTACTGAATGCATTGCTTGGTGTTTTTGCAATAGTTTGCCATGTTCCACATCAAAATATTCCCTACAGTTATGTTTTAACAATGTGAAATGCGAAGGGATCATGGTCACGGAAGGACGGTAACGGAAGGACAATTTGTCCGCTGATTTTTGGGTGCACTGAACTGTAAAGCCTAGTCAGGATTAACAAAAAATACAACCTCATGTGTAAATTTGATCCTTATTTAAGCCATTTAGAACAATAACACCCAAGTAAACAACCAAGAATGGGTTGAAAAAAATAAATGAAAATTACTACTTTTCATTATAAAAATCAAGAAATTTGACCAAAGAATAGGTTTTTTAAAGATATTTCATAGACATCTTTGTTCAGTCTTTTCAAAATTAAGTTCATTTTAAAGAGCTTCAAAATAGCTTTCTTTGATACCAAATATATGGTGGTAGCATTTTTCATTGAAAAGTTACATCCTTTTTTCAATATTTATCTCATGTCCACTTTTTCTTGAAAATGCCCAGGACAAACATTGGCTGCAAATGACATAACTAACATTTGTGTCTCAATTTTTTGTTTAAAATGAGGAATTTCACACCCCTGTATTTTAGATAGGAACTAAAGTGTTAATACAGTGTCATACAATGTATTTACAGAAATTAATAGATGGGCATATAGAATAATTTTCTTAAGACAGATTAATTGTGTTGAAATCAACAAATGGTAGTTCTCCAAGCCCAAAAATTGTTCAAACACAGCAGAATATGGAGAATGCTGAACATTGTGGAAAAAATGCTGAAGGGTAACCAGTGCTTTACTTTTGTTTGGTGATTTAGGTCAGTATATGCACAAAATAAGACTTAAATTTTAGTCCCCGACTAAGTGAAAATTGGATTCCTTGAAAAATCATACATTTTTATGTCCTTGCTAAACGATCTATGCTGAATTGTCTATAATTTGACCATTTGTCTCTATTTGGAGCATTTGCATTTTTTTCAAAAAGAACAAAAAATGGTTTAGTCCAGGACTAACTAAGATAGTCCCAGACTAAACCATTTTTTGGTTCTAAAAATATTGCAGTGTTCTAAAACAGACAAATGAATCACAGTAAAAGATTCAGTTTAAATCTTTAAACAAGAATATAAATAACCATTAGATTTTTCTCAAAAATGTGTTATTTTTTAGAATTTAAATTTCCCATAGCCCGGGACTAACTTTGGTCCTGTTTTGTGCATACGGACCTTGCAATCTGTAATTCATAAGTTGTGAAATATGATTTTAGCCATCTGAAATTTCCAATCACAGTACTTATAAAACACTAACATATCCAATAGATAATGCAAATTATATTTTGAATAATTTATTGCATTCATGATGTAAATCAAAGATGTATAGACTATTTAACTAAATATACAGAGCATATAAAGACTAGATTTGTATACATTTTCAATTGACATATATGTATTTAATCATATAATAAAGTATTTATATATTGCATATACATTTCATAGTCTTTTACTTTTGTCAACATCAAATGGATTAAGTCCATCTAGAAGGACCATGGGCAGCAAGGGCATAGCGCCCTTAATTCGGTCTTCGACCTCGAGCCCAGAGGAGGGTGGCCGTCAACTATAACTGGTTGCCAAATGGTAAAAATATGATTTTTGTAATATTTTCTTCAATACGTGACCCAATAAAAATACACGTTAAACGTATCCTAAATGTGCGTTTTAGATATCCCTCGTCCCTAAATGGGTGACTCCATCAGGTTGGGTGACAAGCCAAATATCCCAATAATGGAGATATAAAGTGTGGCTTGATTTTAGTGGTGGCATTTTCTCAAAATATTTTTGTTTTATATTAAAGTACACATAGAGAGCTTTCATATGATACCAAATTTGTATACCTTTGAGAATATTTTCTTAAATATTTTTGGCAAGTACGCGAAAAAGTACCAAAATTATCTGAAAATTGTGTGACAAAAAAGTACATACATTAGGTAGCAAACTTTCCACCTATAACATTGGAATCTTGGTTTTGCACTTATGAATTGGATGTAACGACTTTTATGTTACATCAACACAACTACTAAAATTGCTTCAAATTACTTTTCTGCTAACAAAAAATGTGTTTAAAGTGCATATTTAATTTGCCTTTACACTAATTTAAGAATCATTTTTTAAATGAGTTAAAACACATGAGTATTTTTTGAAATATGATGATATTAGCTCTTAAAAAATAACCACGGTGTCAATGTTACATCCACACTATTTTTAAAGATTTGATTTAAAAAATAAATACACATGAATGATTTCCTTACAAATGATTCCCCGTGAGAAAGTTCTTGACAGCAACTTTGCTATAAATATAAAAAAACCACCTGGATATTACTTCATGTACGAACAATAGGATGTTGTTTTTACTGTGTCAAACATTTGTGTAACATTGACACCATTTAATTTCAATTTGTCAAATTTTATTAACGATCCTGTATTGCAAAGTCTTGAATATTTTAACATATCAAAAGTTTAAATGTATTCCAAATGAGAAATACATAATATAAAGGACTATGGACAACATTGATAAAGCTATTTGTGATAGAATTATTGGATGTAACATTTACGTCAGTGTCAATGTTACATCCAAAAACACAATAGACCTATTCAGTGTTATATTCTTGGATTCGTTGCCACATACTGTCAAACACCGGCATTTTGCTACTAGATATATGTTTTAAAGTTCTAAAATTAAACCATTACACTTTCAAAGAGTACAAAAATCAGGATTTGGACATTTGACCAGTGTGGATGTAACATTGACACCGTCCAAACACTATTATTAAAAATGCAAATATTTTCAAAATTATGTTTTTTAAACGGACAGTAGTTAGTTAATTATGCCTGTTACCAAGGTACCTTATGAAATAAAGAACCATGATGAGAGTTACATCAATAGTGATGACAAAATTTAATCAAACTTTTGGTAATCTAATGTTACATAGTGAATAGTATGTCATAAAATGTGTAAATTTCATGTCCCAAATTTATTTTCCAAAGCTAAAATTGAAAACAACAATATTTTTATGATAATACAAAACAGTTCAAAATGAAGGTATTTTTGTAAAGATTTTGTGTCAATGTTACATCCACACTTTCTGACAAGGGCCGTCAAAAGACATAGCCTGACAAACATCATATTTATCAACTATCTTAAATTTCAAAGTAGAGGAATTAAACTTAATAAAAATTGTGTTTAATCAGTTTACAAAGTATTTTGAAAATTTCCCTTTCATGTCACACTTTGTCACCCAACCTGATGGAGTGACCCAATTTATCTAGTAGCTTCTATTAATCGTGTCCTGTGCTGCCTGCTATTAAAAGCCCATGGTCCTTCTAGATGGACTAAAAGGATTGAAAGTTAAAAACAGAGGCAAATCAATTTTGAGTTGGAACAATTAACCCCCTCCCCCCTTCATACATCAGAAAGGATCAGAAGTAACAAAAGCCAGCAAATGTTTGGTTTAATAACATTTCTTTACATCCCTAGTTTGTATCATGTCTGATGCTTGTGCACATTTAGTGTTTCACATATCAGCTGCCTACAGGTACTAGCTGTTACCATTGTTCAAGTCGCATCACTAGTGATACTGGATGTAGTCAGAATAAAAATCTTACCTAGTCTAAATTAATTGTGACACGCTTTTCATGAAAACCTGTAAAGTCAAGTGACGGAATCCTTGCTTGAAAAGTGAGATGTTCTGATTTTTTACTAATATTGTACAAATATACGATTGGCATTCAAAAAGTTTGTAGCCCAGAGGTAGAAGGAAAAAAGGTATGCAGTTCCTTCTATTATGCTTTGTAGTTAAATTTAATTGATGAATATATTATATATATGAAAAGTTTCAAGTACTATTTCAAGTAACGAAATATCTGCTTTCGTTTTTAATACAGAAATTAAAAACTTACCAGTTACAGGTTTCTGAGAGTTGATTTTTACCTAAGAACGGAAGAAACTATGAAGCTTAGCCAGCTGACGTGCATTAACTTTAAAATCCCTCCCACGCACTACACCCAAGGAATTAAATAAAGACCAGGTGTTAACAGTTGAACATTACTACTTCAAACAGCTTGAAAAGAATTGGTCTGCCCATTTTAAAAAATGTCAGAGAGGATGAATGTTGGAATTCTTGGCAACATAATGGTTATTTTTAATCCCCTTTTTGATGCTAAATTCTAAACTTTGGAAACCTCCAAGGGTCAAAACATAGTTGGCCTTCAAACAAAATTTTCCCTACCAAACATTTGGTCTTGACGTCAAAATGAAGATTGACTCCAAATAAAATAACTTTAACACCAATTTGAGACCAAATAAAATCTTGCGCTAAATTGAGCATGTGTTGAATAGCCAAATATATTGCCTCAAATGTTTGTTACCAGTTTATACTTTAAATTGGATCCCAAATATTTGGTGACGTCACGACCAAATGTTTGGTTGTGAAAATTTTGTTTGAAGGCCGACTATGTTTTGACCCTAACAAGCAAGTTTTAAGTTTCTGTAAACAAAAAATAAATTTTGCTTGAAACTTTACAAATATTCGCCTATTAAGTTGTACTACATAACATGATATTTAAAATGGCGTTGCTTGTTTGCAACTTCAGGTCAAGAACTTCAAATTTGAACACGCCTTGCACATTTAGGTTAAATAAGTGATAATTTATCAATATAATTTTTGTTTATAAATGATATAGGATTTTATTGAGGGGTGTCCGTAAGTAAGTTAATAAAGGACTAGGAGCATTGGACAAAATTATCTGCAGATGATTTACACTCTTTGGCCGTATTTCAGAAAGATGTTTAGCTAAACCATAGTTTAACTGAACACCAACTGTACAGGAATGATAAGCACCATTGCAGCTTTCTAGCAAAGAAGTTCAATAAGCCATGCTGTTGATGAGAAATTAAAACCATGGTTTAGCTAATCACCTTTCTGGAATACGGACCTTAATGTTTATAAATCAAAAGAGATTTTTTTTAATGTTCCAATAATTCCTTCCTAATGTCAAGATTTCAACTCTTGAGGGTAATTAATAATGAAAGAAAATCTAAATATTTTGATAGATACGAGTGCAATTTGGCAATGAAACTTTGCATGATAACACTGCAGGTGATATAAAAATCTGGAAAAAGTTTGTGGATGATGATCAAAAATCACCTCAAAAAGTAGAACATATTATAATATGAATTCCTCTTGAATAAATTTTGTAATGCAGTATCACATTATGCAGATGATTTTCACTTGCAACAATTAACCACCTATGTGACAGGTGACAAGAGGCAAGCAATATGACAGCTTGGAATGTACATCAATGTACATTCCATGAATAGATATTGTGTCGCTCGTAAATGCGCACACTCACAGTGTGTAAGATGCACTAAGTAATCGAGTTGGATGTACATCTCAGGAATCTACATGCATGTACATCCCAAGCTCTCATGTAGCTTGCCCCATTGTTCACTCACATATATATTGCCCTGCACAAATTATTTGCATTGTAATCAGTTCAGTAAAAAAGGTCACATATGGGTAAGTTTCTGTCCCATATCCATAACACATACCATTGTCATGATGTGTTACCTCTCTTTCAAGTCATAGTTCTGTAGGTAAATAAGTCTTGATAACTGGAACTTCTCACGACACAAAGGACATTCAGGCTGGAATAAGAATAGGAATGAAAACAAAATGACAAATCTTAATTTTTTTCCTAAAAACAAATCAGTAGGGTGCATATAACAAGAGAATGTGCGCCTTACAGCAATGGGGCAATCTACACGGGAGTGCAAATCCAGATGAATGCGCATCTCCGTAATATGGCCACATGAGCGTCAGATCGGGATCTGCTGTACAGCACTCTGCATACATCCCTACCTGTAAGCGGTCTATGGAGATGCGGATCTCAGATCTGGATCTGGGAGATGTGCATTCATCTGGATTTGCACTCCCGTTTAGATTGCCCCGTAATCACACAGGCACAGCACACTTATTGATTGACAGTTTGCAGTGTCTGTTAGGTTTATTAAAGGCTAGTGTCAACCCATCATTTCTTTGGGATGGTCACAAACGTCACATGCCATTTTCTTGAACTTGAGCATGGAATCAGTTTTTTTCAATGGCTGCAAAATTTTAAGAATGATGAAATAATCATATCTAAACCATTGTTTTCTTTACATCAAACATTTATTATATTTCAACAAGCTTGAACGAAATCATACAGATAGCATTTTTGCAGACAGAATAAACGACCACAAGGAGTAGCTGCAGAATTCTTCCTCGGTTCCAAACATAATGACCTTTTACCTTACCTCAGTTGAATACCATTCCATGATACATTGCCAGCAGAATAAATGACCACATGTCACGACCTTTGACCTTACATTAGTTGAGCACCATTCCATGATACATTGCCAACAGAATAAATGACCACAAGGCATGACCTTTGACCTTACCTTAGTTGAGCACCATTCCATGATACATTGCCAACAGAATAAATGACCACAAGGCATGACCTTTGACCTTACCTTAGTTGAGCACCATTCCATGATACATTGCCAACAGAATAAATGGCCACAAGGAGTCGCTGTAGAATTCGTCCTTGCTTCCAAGCATAATGAACATCTCAAGCTAGGCTCACATGTTTCAGAACTATATTAGAGGTAAAAACAGTGGTATTCAACAATTAATCCATTTTTTAAGCTGACAGAGCAATAGTTCAATCGTCAAATGAAAAAATAAAAAAGTTGAATCTGCAATTAATGGCTGCCATGGTATATTCATTTAACACCATATATCCAGAATGCGAAAATTAATCAACATTTCTCTCTCAGTGGTTCTTTAAATGGTCCTTCAGGTGACCTGACCCAAGACTGGATATTATATAGTGTGCAATGCAAATTTATGACAAACAGCAGCTATTGAAGATACGACTCTCTTGCACTCACTTGGTCAAATACTGTACCAGGTATTAAAAAAACAATGTATCTACATAAGAGAACTAAACATCTATGGCACGACCATTTTCCCATTCTGCCAAATTCATAGTTCCGCCTGCCCCAAAATTAGTGGCATCCCCTTCCCCATGTCTGCCACGTTAACTGTTTCTCTTTATCTGCACCGCCATTCCCCTTATGTCTTTCAAATTCCTATTTTTTTGCTTTGTCCTTCTTGTTCCCTGTGTCCTTTTATTTTCCTGTTTCTCCCACATTAATACACTCCCTGTTTCCAGAGACAAGACTTAATCCTCAAATCCCTGCCACATCCAGCTTTCTATTTTCTGCCGATCTTCCATCCCATGTCTATTGCATCTGCTGCAGCCCTATGTCTCCCTCTTTTCAGCTGCATTCCTCATAACTGCTGCTTTAGTTATATTAGCCATGTTTTTTCAATCAAGTGCAGTTTGTCATGTAAGGTCAAGAAAGTTGTTTCTGCAATGGCTGCCATATGTTATTTTTATTTAATAACTTAACACTAGGATGCGAAAAATCCCTTAAATTTTCTTTATCATATGTCAGTGGCTCTTGAAATGGTTATTCAGGTGACGGTGTCACCAGAAGAACCATTTCAAGAACCACTGACCCAAGACTGGACATTATACAATGTACAATGCAAATTTATATTTCATATTTTCACTAAGGTCTGAAAGTAGCCTATCCCTGTAAACAAACAAACAAAAAAAACTTAAAATATAAATCAAATTACAGAACACATAAAAATAGTAAAGAACTCAAATTTGCTCAACACAAGACAACACATGGGACAAAAGGATGTCGGATCGAAAAGCTATGAAGCTAGATCATTCGTATTTTTTGATAAGGGTTTGCTTCATTTGTTTACGGAAGTACTTCACGGATTTTGATTCTTTTTGCGATTTGGGTAATGAATTCCAAAGGATTGGGCCAGAAGAACGAGTGCTGCGATCAGAAAAGCACTTTTTGTTGTTTGTAACCTAAAAAATTATTTGCATATCGTGTTTGATAATTATGAACCTCAGATCGTTTGGAGAAAAAGTTCTTAAAGGCAATTGGTAAATCATTTATAGAAAATCTGTACATAAACGTTTCAAGGTTTAACGTATAAATATCTTTTATCGTTAATAGATTGAGTTGAGCAAATAAGGGTGCAATATGAGCTCTATAATGACTATTAGTAATTGACCTGATAGCCCATTTTTGGATTTTAATTAATTTATCCAGATACGAATTACATGCGTTGCCCCATATATTTATGACAAATGGCAGCTATTGCAGATATGACTTTCTTGTACTCACATGATGAGTTATCCATTCTAAAATGCCATTCAGAATCGCTCTTATTCCAGTTTTTTCCAATGGTTCCACATGATGTGATAATTCATGCTTGCCATACCTTAGACATAGACAAAATATGAGCACTGACAAATGTCAATTGAGACAAAGACACTAAATATATTTTAAAACTGAATAGAGTTAGGTACACACCTTGCACCTCCTTCTGAAACCACAAAAGATGGTCTCCTTTCCATTCCATGGTTCTTTCCAACTTTATGAAATGTACTGATGACACCCAATGCAAGCTGGATTAGAAGCAGCCATCCCAGTAGTCTAAATGTCGGTTGAGTTGATCCACTGCTTAGGCCCATGCGAACCATTAACTGTAGGTAAATATGTAAGGTAAAAAAAGTAAATGGAATTGTTGTAATTGAACAGGCTGGAAAACTCATCTCTATTTTGAAGCAATTGGGCCAGACTCCACAGTTAGTTTTCAGAGATGCGACTGATTTCATTGAAAAAACATAAAAAAGCCAACAATTCTTAATTAAAGGAGCTTGAGACAATTTTGCAAAATTGAGTTTTCAGTGTCATATGAAAGATGACCACTAGAGAAGTTTAAGTTTCAAATTTCAGCTGAATCGGTCAAACCGTTTTGATTTTATGGACAATTTTGTATTTTAGAGCTGCCTATACATTACTGTGTAAAATTAGTTATGGTTACCATAATTAGACTCATTTTTGATTGTATCTCCAAAACGGAACATAACCCAGCGGAGAAATTTCACATGGGTTATGAGAAAAATATAAGCAATATTTTGGTAAGAAAATCTCAAAAAGTTTGAAAAAAAGTTGAAGCCATCGGACCATGCTCCTTTAAAAAAATTTATGAAAATATCTAAATTACAGATCATAAAAAAACCTGATTTCAGGTTAAAACCTAAAAAGTGGCATCTCTGGTTTTGTTACCTTCACAGCATTGAAGAATGCTGGTACTCATTTGAAATCTTGGTATGGAGGAGCACTTGAGGGCAAGTATCTAGCTTAATGATGCTGCAATAGCGCTCACCAGATTCGAACCTATGACTCTCAATGCCCAGGGATTAAGGGGAGGCAGTGGTCCCAAAATGTGAAAATTTGCTATTTTGGCCATTTTTGCTTTTTTACAATTTCAAATTACACACAATTTCACCTTTCATTTGCTTTTTATTTGACTTCAATCGGACCTTCCGTTCAGATTTTATGGCAATTTCAATGGAAGGAAGCCTCACAAAATTTATGTTTCTCCTATACAAATGTGTGTATTGCATTTCTTTTGTATTTTATTGTTTTCAAGAAGTAAAATTTTAAGAAAAAGTGAATAAAATGACAGAAACTTGTAAATTTCACTTCTTTTTGGTGTAGTATTTTCATTTTGTCCATGGCTGAAGGGTTCTAGGTTCCAAAACACTTCTAATGGAGCTAATTAACATAATTTTATTCATAATTTGCAAGAATTATGAAGGCCCCCATTTTCAAAAAAAATAAAATAACTCAAACAAGTGTTTTATTAAGTTTTCAACCTAATTTTGAGCGATTTTCAGCTCAAATAGTCATTTTTTTATATTGAGACCTCAATTCGGGAAAAAAATCATTTCCATAGACCCTATTTTTTACAACCCTATGTTGGATATCGCAGATATCACATACCTACCAATTTTTTTAAGTACCACCCCCCCCCCCCCCCCCCCCCCCGGGCCCGGGGTTCCGGGCTAAAAAGATACACCCAAAAGTTTTCTTTTAAAAGAACTGAAAACCAAAGACACATAGTGGATGGACACTTGCAAGAATACATTAATGTAATCACACATGAACACAATAAAATATGGCATGATCACACACAGACCCTTCAAAACTTCAAAGAAATACCAGTACTTACATATATTTCAATACATACATGCATATGTTGGTTCAATTACTTTTTATGTAGTGTCATTTTCATACCCCCTAAGGGAGGCAACTACTTGCCCACTAGTTAAGCCATTATGATGCATTCATAATTTAATCAAAGAACATTGTTAGAAGAAACAGATAAAGTTGAGTGTTTGTAAATTACAATACTGGATCAAATTAAAGGGCACAATGCCATGGTCTATTTTGAATTGCAATATCAAATCCCAGGGGGTACTCAAATTTTTTTATGGCAGGAGTGTACCGCTGGGAATTGTGAAGTACCTCCCGTGTATATACCAGTTTTCAAGAAAAGGGACCCATCCATATACCAAATGCCCAAATTTTGAGTCAAATTTATACAAAAATTATGAATTGAAATTTTCTGCGAAAATTTGTAATTTGGCGCGAATTTAGACTGATTTTTGTTTGAATTTTAGAAAAAAAATCAAAATTTGCACCATTTTGAAAAAAAATTGAAAAACCGACTCATCAAAATACCACATTTTGCAAAGAAAAAGGACCAATTGGCATACCAGACAGCCGGATTTTGCTACCGAAGTTCGCGGCACATCCCCGTAATCAGTTCTGTACTAAGTACCCCTCTCGTGTATCAAATTTACATAAATAATCTGCTGACACACCCAACTTACATATTTAATGCCTGTGAACCTCTTTGCTAGATGGTAGAAAACACCTGACACATAAAAAAAAGCTAGGTGACTTCTGTGGAAGAACATGATGATATAGCGCAGGCTTGGTAACCAGTCGATAAGCCTTTGTTTGGTTTGGGGAGGTATATCTGAAAACGAATGGAAATATAGGGCACATAAAACACAGCCAGGTGATTTATGTGTAAAAACAAGATGATGTATCGCAGGCTTGGTAACCAGTTGATAAGTCTTTGGTTGGTTTGGGGAGGGATATCTGAAAACAAATGGAAATATAGGGCACATAAAACACAAGCAGACTTCTATGTAAAAACATGATAATGTATTGCAGGCTTCGTAACCAGTCGATAACTTGTCGGATAAGTCTTTGTTTGGTTTGGGGAGGGATATCTGAAAATAAATGGTTATACATTGTATATGATGCATTTGTTCAACACAGTATAATATAAAGATTATTACCTTTATACAAAATTAAGACTACACAGCCATTTTCCCCCTGACAGTTCTCCTGAAGGACTACAGCACTACTGCTATATGTACTCAGGTACTCATTCCTCAGGTACCTGGCAAGCAGCCATCCTTTCTGTGTTTTATGCATAACATCGCACATGTAGAAACAGGGCTGGACATTGGTATTTTTTGTACTAGCCAGTCGGGCAGCTAGTAACTTTTCAAACCTGTTTGACAAGAAATTTACCTGCCCGATTTTTAAAAATTTGAGGGGTCACCAAGAAAACCCCTCAGAAAATGTGTGTGGTTTTTGCAAAAAGTTGCTACTTTTACTAAATATTTTGCGCAATTTGGTATATGTATACTATCCATTGGATTAATTCCCTTTTCCTGAAAATTTGTATTCTAATGGGTGGAATTTCAAATTCCCTACAGACACGCTCCTACTCAAACTAAATTAGAGGAGATCATTAGATGTTCAACATATTTACCCCCCATATTGGGCAGTTAACTTTCAATTTTTACCCGCCCGGCCCATCATCAAAAGTTACTCGCCATTGACTGTCGGGCGAGTGCTAATGTCCAGGCCTGATAATCATAACAAATGTAGAAACCCATGAGTGAAAATTAAATCAGATTACTGGACTTACTTGTTTAGAGCAAACTATGTTTTGTGTTACCCCTGTAACACTTCGTCAGGTTTTGACCCGCTGGATTGGTAATGTGACAGACGACTCGGGATGGTCTTGATAGCCTTGTCCAACGCATGCCATAGGTTGTGTCGCAGTCCTCCCTTTTTGTTCAAAGATGGATTTTCCACACGCTCCCAAATTGCCTCTTTAATTCCTCTCCGTTGCCACTGTTCCTCCTTGTCCAAGATGATTGAATCTTGAAAGTTAACAGGGTGTCCCGTGTCTTTGATATGTAAATATACCGCCGAGTTTTGAGCTTCATTAGAGCTAGGTCTACGATGTTGATTGACCCTAGCCTTCAAAGATTGTTTAGTCTCTCCAACGTACGAAGCTGAGCAATCAGGTTCACCACATACAATTCCGTAAACAAGGTTAGATTTCTTCTCCTTGGGTTGTTTGTCCTTCACATGAACAAATGTGCTGCGTAAGGTGTTCCCGGGTTTAAACGAAACAGCAATGCCATTGTTCTTTAAATGTTTCTTTACACATTCTGATAATCCAGAGACATAAGGTACAGTGGCTCTTGCTCTAGTGGACTGACCACTGCAGTTCTTTTGTTGTTTATTACCCTTTTTGTTGGCTTTTTAAAAACAAAGGGCCAATCCGGGTAACCGCATGTATTTAGAAAGGTCTTTGATGTGAATTTTCTCCTTGTTAACAGTTTCAACATAGCTAACCACAGTATCTGCCCGGTCACATGACCAATCCAGCGGGTCAAAACCTGACGAAACATAGTTTGTTCTAAACAAGTAAGTCCAGTGATCTCATTTAATTTTCACTCATGTTTACTATTACTGGATGACTGGGAACATTCACTCAAATGTAGAAACCCGTTGCATCTCAAGTATAGGTTGCAGAGGTACACTCACACTGGGGTGGACTTTTCTGAAAGATAAGTAATGGGAGTATATAGCTGCACTTCAGCATGCTTCTGGGGAATTATTGTAGTCCTTCAGAATTCATTACCTTAAACCTTATTTAGGAGGAAATCAGCTCTAGGAGAATCAAAAGGATGCTTTTGTCCAAATTTCATTAATAAATAAAACCTTTACATATGGGGTGGTGCAAATTTACAAAGGCTTCAAACAGAGGTTAACAAAAAAATATTATGATAATCGTCAGGAAATGGAGTTAACTTACTGGCAGCATGATGACTTGTTTCTAAGAATCTCTGCAGTCGACGTAGAGCTTTATCCAACAGATAAGGTGTGCACACATGTAAACCTACAAGAACCAAACGTCTCCATATAGATGGTACTGCACGCTGGGATGGGTCAACCTACACAAAAGATACAGGGAAAGAGAATTACAGAAGTTTATGACAAGCATACTTTGTAGGTTTGTTACCTTATCTACTCGGGGCACTTACGGCCTAGCGGTATAGGACCCCCCCCCCACACACACACACACTTCCTGGACTCTTAATCACAGGCCAGGTATTGAGAGTCCCGGGTTTGAAATGGATGAGCTGCATGTGAAGCACCATTCAGCAAGAAAATATTATCATGTACTCCTCTCGACCCAGGTGTTAAAGAATATGGTGACAATTCTGGAAAGGTAGCAGACTCATGGAGAAGATATGTGGTGATCCGTCACTGCAAATAAAACAATTAGGAGTCTGGCCATTTAGCCATTTTGCTTTGAAAAAGAGATGGGTACTCTGACCAGTGTAAATACATGCTGTCTCCTTTCCACCCATACATCCATTGCACATCTATGTAATCTTTTTAATGTTTTTATTTCCAAAGGTCAAATGCCTACTGCTTGGAAAGATGCTAATGTGGTTCCTATCTACAAAGGATCTGGTAGATAGTTATAGGCCAGTTTCATTGACCAGTGTCCTTGGCAAAGTCATGGAAAAGTTGGTTTCAATTCGTATTCTTAATTATATTAATGAAAATGATATTTTGTCTGATAACCAATTTGGGTTTCGAAAGGGTAGAAATTGTGAGCAAATGCTTACAAAATTCTTCCATCTTTTGAGTAAATCTCTTGATGCTCGTTCATGTAATCTTGTTGATGGTGTCTTTTTAGATTTCAGCTCTGCCTTTGATAGAGTTGACCATAATCTATTGTTGACTAAGCTTCATTCTTTGGGTTTTAGAGGTCTGCTTCTAAGTTGGATCCAAAGTTTCCTTTTTATGCGTAAACAGAGGGTTATTTTCAAAGGATCATTGTCTGGTTGGAGTTCGGTAACTTCTGGTGTACCGCAGGGTTCTGTTCTTGGCCCGATTTTATTTTCTTTGTTTGTTGATGATATAAATAATGTGGTTTCTTCTCCTTTATTTCAATTTGCTGATGATTAGTCCATAGTACGTCCCATTCATAGTGTCAGTGATCATGCTATTCTTCAGCAGGATATTGAAAATGTGTTTAAGTGGTCTATGGCCAACAAGCTTCCTCTAAATCTTTCTAAATGTTCTGTTATGCACATGACTAGGTCTGACTCTCCAAAATTCTGTAGTTCTTATTCAATGGGTGATGCAACTCTTGATGAAGTTAGTGATTTTAAATTATTGGGTGTGACTTTTAGTAAGGATCTGTCTTTTGGTACTCATATCAACAATGTCACAAATAAGATCTCTAAATTGTCTGGTTTTATCATTAGGTGTACCAAAAACATGTCTTCAACTGCCCTTTTGAATCTTTTCAAGTCCCTTGTTTTACCACATCTTGTTTATTGTATTTGTGTTTGGGCCCCTTTTCAGGGAAATCACATTGATAGGTTGGATAGGGTTCAAAGGAAAATTACTCGGGTGGTATTTTATAGGAATTCTTTTGATGTCGAATGTAGGCCTAGTTATGAAGAAAGGCTTTCCAAACTTGATTTGTTGAAATTTGAGGATTCATGCAAATTCCATAGACTTGTGTTTGGGTTCAAATTAATGAATGGATTGTTGCCTGCATCTTTCGACCAAATGGTGCACTTGAGTAAGATTAAAAATTCTAGATTACTGCACGTAACTGCCAGAAGTTCTTCTTTTTTCAATTCTCTGTTTGTGTCTCTTCCACGACTATGGAATGAATTTCCTTCTGATGTCAAAGAGTGCCATGATCTTTCTATATTCAAATCTGAATGTAGGTCATTTTTCATAGAATTGTATAATTAATTCATTTTCACCCCCTCATATAGGGTTCAAATGTTGTTGTTTAATTTACTTTGTTTCAAAAATGTTTCTTTTTAAACGTACCGGATAAGTGAGCACGTTGGTGTTTTGGGTTTCACTAAACCCATTCATTTTTCCTAAATTGCTTGCATTTTGTTATTGTAATTTGTTTTGTTAATATTCATGTAAAGTTTTAATCTTTGTTTCATAGCAACACATATGTAAATTGTTTTAAATGTTTGTAAATTTTTGCAAGTGATTTGAATAAATATTATTATTATTATCCAGCATTTATTTTAACTATTCAAATGAAAACAGCCTTATCCTGACTAGTCCCAATAATTGTAATTGAGTACAAAGTGTCCACAGTTACAAGAAACCTATGGAGTTGTAATTGTTGTCTAAGCTTTTTAAGTTTTGACATGAAATATTTCAAAAATTATAAACCCAAATAAAATTCTAGCTCTCAACGCAGACAACATCTTGTAATAGTGTAGAATCATTACAAAACTAATTTAAACCCAAAGATGAAAATTTATCACCCAAAATCTGTACGTAAACAAAGTTGAGGTTGTCAAATTTGGAAACCCTAAGTTACAGCGTACAAGGTAAGTTTTGTCCCCCAAATCACACATTTTGATTCTATATATTAACAAATTACCTATCATGGGATGCACAAGACTATCAAGGAGGACACTGATTGTAAACTTTGTGAACAGCTTCACTATTTTGACTGATTCGAGGTGTGGACTTAGTCATGGTGGCAAAACTATATCCTGACCTACCTGGACAATATTGACATATTCTTCACCTAGGGTCTGATACCCTGACACAGTAGTCAAACCAAAATACAGCAAGTTAGCCAGTACATCAAGTTCCTTCCTCCATTTCATCCAAGCTCTAGCACCTATAACACAGAGGAAAAGTGAAAATTATAATCAAAATTGATTGTTGATAATAGTTCTAAAAAACGAGGCAAGGCAGTAAAAATATAGTGACAATTAAGCTTCAGGGTCCAGTGTATATAGGTATGTGCCGCCCTCAAGACCCCTTTTTAAGCTTCCTCTTCCGCTCTCAAGAAACACATCTAAGATTACTTCAGTTCACTTTCAAGAAAAATTAGATTCATGTAGTTTTTAACCTAATTTGCAATTCTAATTTCCCTATTTTCATGTGAGAAAATCAGTTCCTGAGACCTCAATCCAGGAAAAAAAAATCAGTTCCATAGACCCTATTTTTGAAAAGAAAGTGATTACTGATCTTCTCCCTCTCCCTCAACATGCGAAATGGGCACCATTGTAGACAGGGTGTAAAAACGGCTGTGTGATATTTTCCTGAATATGACTTCTGGTTACACGTTTTGGCAGTTCAAATTGAGGGAGCAAGTGTGGGGAATGGAACAGTCTTGCTAATGGCACTACTGACAATAGAAGAAATTTACTTGATATTTTAATTTTAGCTGAGCATCTCTAGCTCCATTCATATCATTGTGAATCTTGATAATCCCTGATATCTACATAGCTTAGAAGTAGTGTCTGACTGATCTGATCGGATGGATCTGAATCGGACCAATTTTAAGCTAATCGGATCTGAATCAGAATTTCGAACAAATTATTCTGCCGATCTCATAAACTGATTCAAGAAACCTTATGAAAATTGCAAAAAATCAAGTCAATTGCATCTTTTAGTACTAACCAGACTCACCAGAAGCACAGGCCACATCATAAAATACTCTAAAATTACATATTTTTGCCTAGAATTATTGACTATGACAACCACATGCATACGTAAATGATAGATGATTCAATTTATTGTCCGTTGTAACTTTGAGAATCATTATCCGAATCAGAATTGGTAGATCGGTCAGACACTACTTAGAAGAGAGGGGAGCGTGGCCGAGTGGTTAGAGCATTGGACTCATAATCGCATGCATTCATCTGTCGCCGGATCGAGTTCCGGGCCCGGTACGTCTCCTTGTTTCCTTAAGTAAGAAACTTTACTTGCAATGTGCTTCGGAGGGCATATAAAGCCGTCGGTCCCATCTGAAGTGTTCCTGACACACTCTGAGATGTAAAAGAATGTCACAGGCTAAGCTAAGGCTGTTTAAAATAAGAGTAGGGGAATCCTCCCCGGTACCGTGACCATATGTCAAAATACATCATCAACTCTAGGACCAGAGTACTGCTGTATATAGTGAAAAGTCATTTCTAGCAGTTGAAGACTTGAAGATTGAAAAAGCCTTAATGAACCTGTTTAATTATGAATCAACCTACCTGCTAAACTTTGTAGATTGTCTGCCAGTGATCTTTGTAGGTACCCAACATAGTATTGGTCCTTCTGGTTAGAGCGTAAGATATCAGCTTGCCCGGCTGGCTGAAACATATCTGGCTGCAAATAGAAAAAGTTGAAAAACAAAGTAAATTTACCTTTAATTTGACCTGGAAATGTTGTAGTTGGTCTGAAAGTAAACATACTTATTATAAACAAAATGTGTCAATGTGGGAAAAAGATGCTGCATCATGCATATTCATGACGAAGACAACATCATTTTAAAGGTGAAGGGCTCCAGGGAGACCTCTTGGGATGGCAATTGTACTCATGCTCATCATTCATAAACAAGTTAAAACAACATACAAGGTATTTTGACCCACAAGTTTTTGAATACAGGGGTAGTTTTCAGCATAATTTACACCAATAAGGGTTCTAAATTTAAGCTGCTTAAAAGCTAACAATCATTTTTTCACTTAGTTTTGCTAAGCTGAGTACGGTATAGTGCTGTACATATGTTTTGCATAAAAGTGACATCTTGACAGAGCAAGATGGCATCAAAATATTGAAAAACTGCACACAAAACCTCTGACTTTTGCAGTCGTTGCAATTACTTTTTTAGTTCGCGGAAATGATGCTCATAGCTCACTTCAGTCAACAATATACATTTGTGTGGAACTTAAAAATAAAACTGAGAAATTGGGTTGGCTAAATTTTGGCATTTGCGTCGTGAAGGTTTGCGATTGCCATCAAGCATGCAAGTATCAAGTAAATTTTCAGCATGCATTTATTTTTTCACATCTTTTCTGGCCAGAAAAGTGAGGTCATAATAATATCTGTATCTCGAATATTAGCTCATGGATACAAGTTAACAAACAAATTAAAATTGAACTGCTTATTGTGTCTTCAAAAAATTCTCAGAATAAAATCCAAACTGACACAATTCAAATTGGTCCTTCAACTATCACTGCTTCAAAAAATGTTCAGAATCTAGTTCTACGATGGATAATCATGTTAAGAAAATCTGTCAGTCATCATATTCCTTATTCGAAATCTCAGTTTAGAAGCATGAGAAACTTTTGACCAAACATACAGCAGAAATATTGCATGCATTTATTACATTTCGCCTGGATAATGGCAATGCAATATTCAACAGGATTACAGAACAACAAATTCATAAACTCCAAATGGTACAAAACTCGGCAGCACGCATCTTAACTAACACACATAAACTTAATCATAACCCACCCCTTGTCAAGAATCTACACTGGTTGCCCAGAAAGGAAAGGATAAAATATAAAAACTCTACTTCTGACATAGAAAGCACCTAAAATAACATTGCTCCACGGTATATCAGTGAACTTCTGACTTCATACAATCCCTCGTGTGCTCTTCGTTCATCAGACAAACATTTACCGTACTTGTTTAAACGAACATCAACTTCTTATTTAGTCCATGACTTGACTTAGTGACACTGAGTCAAGTCATGGTGCCAGGACTACTTCTTATGTAGGTCGATGTAGCGCTGTGTCTCTTCTGTCGAATAATGGAGATTGATGGCAACCCGAGTATTATGGCTGAGTACCGCGGACTACTTCTTATGGTGATCGAGCTTTCTCTATTACTGCACTAAAACATTTGAACTCCTTGCCTATTCATCTCCGACAGTCTAAATCTATACATGAATTCAAAACGGGACTAAAACCCACAAATGAAGGTTGAAACTTCTGCATCACAATTATTTACTAACCTCGTTTGGAGGCCTTTTGCACAGATATCATCTGGCGTCGGCAGCAATGAGAGATGTTATGATGTGATTGTCTGATCGTCTCTGGAAACGCTGATGGTGACATAATTTCCGACCGTTTTTTGTTAAATGAGTGAGGTAACAAGCCATTCATTAGTTTGAACCCAAACACAAGTCTGTGGAATTTGCAGGAATCCTCAAGTTTTAATAGGCCTAGTTCGGTGAG
>JXSR01S055322.1:2668-15998 GCA_000969725.1 Ophiothrix spiculata | reverse complement strand
AGAAAATGGCGGCCATTTTGGACGCCATCTTGGATTTTTCAAAATCCCAAGGGGTGACATTTTGTCACCCGGCAGATTCTGAAAATAGACACTTTTAGCTACCAAAATCAGTCAAAAGCAAAACTATATATTTCACTTCCACGTTAATGTAAGATTCTGCCGGACTATTATTTGTATAGTTCTGGACTTATCTTAAATGTATGAACATGTGCCAATTTTTTTTTTATCTAAGAGTGTTCTTTATTGATATTAAATGTAGATTTTCATGAAAGATACTCTAATCTGTCTTCAGCAGGGTAGGCTCTTGTATTGACATTTCTTTGACATATGTGACCCGTCATATCGAAAGGTACCTTAAGGGTCCAAAAATGAAAATTAATTTTTTGGTCTCATCTGAAAGATCATATTTTAAGCTTTAAAATGACACCTTGCTTTTGGTTATTGGATGTCGGATTGCAAAGTTACATCTTAATTGGTAAAAGGCATCGGGCTGATTCAAAAAAACTTAAGTTCTGAGAAAATCAAGTTTAAAGTTTCAATACTGGTAAAACTTGAATGGACAAAGGATTTTTATCTTGGTTTTTAAAACATTTGCCTTATGTTTTGGAAGTTGGAACCTGATTTATATGATAGAATACACTTCAAAGGTAATGTTTCTGATGAAATTCGACCTTGGATGTGATTTTTGACTATGCTCCACTTCAATGGCCTGTTACTCGTAATTTACTATGCCGACATTAAGGTACCTTTCGATATGACGCATCACATATTTGTTTTCATCTCTATCATGATGTCCTTTCAGATGAAGATTAAGCAAGAAAGGAAACATAAGCTGGACCAAGAATCCAGGAGCTTGAGACAACTAGAAGCAGCTAGATCAGCAAACCTGGAAAAACTGGTAAGTTTGCTTTGAATAATCAAATACTCCTGCCTATTCTATTGACCACCTAAGATCAATTAAATTATTGGTCCATATAGAGTTCGTGATGGTATAAATTTGTGATAGATGCTCTTGTTAAAGATTTATTATCTTATCTTTATCTTCCTCTTCGGATCATGATGCTGCAACAAATAATAGAGACAGAACCCCTCCATGTTGTCTTTGGTTGGTGTTTGTTTGTTTGTTTTTCTCCTTTACCTTTTTCCCTGGTGTGTCCTCTTCACAGCAATTTTCTGTTTTGTATCATTATAAAAACATGTCCCATCCACCTTATCCTAATGTACAAATGTCATATTTTGATTGATTTTTTACGTTGTTGTAGAACATTACAAAAAAATTCTGTCCAATCTGTAATTTTTTTGTGTGAATATGGAAATTGCTTACAGAATTTTCTCCATCCTTTTAATTCCAGGTTAGCGACATTGAAGACAAAGAAATAAAGCTACGCATCATAACAGAAGAATACGACCGAGCTAGTAAAATGTTCAATAACACGCAGGATAAAACGTCTCGTGATATGCTACAGATGCGATCTCAACTGAGTCATGAACGTAGTCTGAAGCTTGACGCATTCAATCGCGTAGATGAATTACAAACGCAGGTTTATGATATAGAACAAGCCTTAAGTTCCATGTCACGACCAATCACAGCTGCAAGTAAGTTTGTTGACTGGTTTACAAGTTACTGTATTTGATTTTGTTTAATACCTACAGATTAAGTTACTACAGATGATGTGACAAAAATGTTGATGGACAATTCTAGTGTAGGGGATTAGGTTTTTGATATGCCTCAGCCCAGGGGAGGGGGTCCACTCAAGTATAATGTTACATGCATAGCATGACCACAGTTTTTCAAAACACCCCCTAAAGGATGGAGGGTTCTGACGCCAAAATATACCCTTTTTCCCCCTATTCACACCCTAAATCGAGATTTTAACATTACTGTTTTCACACTCGGGTTTGAAAAAGTACCCTATTTCTTGAAAATTGTCCCAAAATTACTGTTTTTGATACCCTAAAAGGTGTCACCTGATTCACCTTTCAGTCCTCAAGAGCAACCCTAATTCACCATATTCTTGGTCATGCTATGCCTGCAACTTTTTTTTGAGCCTACTTGAGTGCCTCCCCCCCCCCCGGGCTTCAGCTAATTCTATTTTCCCATACTGTTCAATTGTTTATCCTCAGTTTATTGAATGAGTGTGGGAAATTCAAAGTTAAAGCAACAGCTCTGTATGTTTTGGCAGGGACCAATAGCAACTGGCAGCAGGAATTGATATCACCTATTGGTGCGTTTTGAGTCCAGCAATTTCATCAATGCCAACATACTTTGATACGTAGCCTTGACATTTTAAAGCGCACTTCTCGTAGCGCATGTGTAAGGACTGCATGTTGAGTGGTGTTGCAGTGATGAAATCGCTTGACTCTGAACGCATCATGGGTCACATCATCTATATAACACAACCTCTGACCCAATTCTTTTTTGTTGCGATGAGCGAATTTGACAAGTATAGAAATTCCTTGGTTTGACCCTACAGAGAAATTCATGAAGTAGTTTGTTATCAAATCTTGAAAAATGATGATGCTGCCCGAATATTGTGGAATATTCTACTTTTTCAACTATGCTTAATTCAAATTCCAGGGATTTCTCATGATTTTGTTGTAATTGATTTAATCCCAATGTATCCTTTTAGTGTTTGTATTTTATTTTCAATACAGCATTTTTTGAGATGTTGCTTTTCTTTATATGCTAACAAATATTAATTTCTGAAAATTTGAATTTCACCCCATTTCGTTAGTCACCGACTTATATGAAAACTTTGATACAGATGTCTGACATAATGTGATTTGTGATTGATGCACAGTAGAAACCCTTTAAAATGAAATCTTTACCATTCTATACTTTGATCAACACTAAATAGGCGGGAATTATGAGGCTTTTCTTCATCCGCAGGTAAACATAATCCCACTCGCACGCGCGTCGAAGATACTGATGCGTGAATCGAGTGTACAACGCGCGCTGCGTCTCCTGCAGTTTTGCTGTGATCAGCTACGCACACGCTTATTTGTATCAATTCACGTTGTGAAGAGGCCCACCCATTTTGGTGTTGATCAAAGTTTTTTGTTTTTTATTGTTTTCAAAACCCTGATATAATACAATTTTAAAGTGACTTCATTATACAGAGTTTCCATTGTATTATGCCGTGTTAAACCAATAGCACATGACCATTCGGCATGCATTTTGTACCATATGTCAGATAGTCGTAGAAAAATCCTCTCTTTGTTTTCATGATCAATAAGTTTTCTTTAAGCAGCATGTATACTGATATTGGACTCTGTCATGATCATAAAATTGAAATAGATACCTTTTCAGAGTCATTCTTTTTGCAGCACGTAGTTTGCTGAATGAAGGGATCGTGATGATCCCGCAAGCTACGTGCTGCAAAAAGAATGACTCTGAAAAGGTATCTATTTCAATTTTATTTTAAGTTTTCTTTTGTTTGTTTATCCATTTCTGATTTATGTTTTTCCACTTTCCTATTCCACCCACCTACCTACCTATCTATCTCTCAATCATTTGCTTGCATCATGTAGGCTTTTTGACTACTCCTAATCCTAGCCAACTACCCCGTAAGTACCGGTTTATTGTTAAGACAATTATTTGCATGCACATTGTAGAGGGAGCTGAGCTTAGGGTGCACAGTGCACATTGTTTATAGTGTAGTTTATAGTTCACACCAGCAAATGGTTTTTATTTCCAAGATTCTTTGTAGCACTTCTTACATTGTTTCAGTGGCTTTTTAAAGTCTACAATTGCAACTCAAGATTAAAAATACAGAATGTCATATTGCATTGTCATAAATTTCTCAACTGAAAATTTTTCTCCAGGTTAGTAAATACACAAAAAAGTTTCAAGGTTTTTTCCAGAAGCAGCCTAGAAGGTTTGATGAAGTAATTGCACATTTATGGATAAATAATGATAAGGGTTTGCACATCAAATGTTACCTTTATGACACCTGCTATACCAGTTTTTTTCCCAATTCTTTGTTTCATTGCCTGCTTATAAACCTAACCATACCCCAAACCACCTGAAATAACAGTCTTTCATCTCAGTGTAGTTCAGACAGTGGTGTATTGGGTCAAATAGATATGGGTCTAATTTCAAATATTTCATGCATCAAAATCTCCAATTAAATTTCACAAAAACATAAAACCATTGTTGAGGGTAATCTGCATCATAGGAAAAATCAAAACCATTTGTATCATTATGAACAAGGCAGTCATAATCATTCTGTTCTTGCTATTACATGTATATATTTTATATAAAAACCACATGGCAAAGTTATTCCTTGGGTACTCAGTTGTGATCCTAATACCCTGGTCACATAACCTTGCAGCGAGGTTACGATGTGTTTACAGGGTTATTCCATGTAAAAACGTAGCGGACATCAGACGGTGACTGGGCTGTGTCCCTGAGTCTTAGAGACGCTGAAAGTATGCCGCATGAATTTAGCTATGGTTCAAACCTTGCATCTTATTGATGTATGATCACATAACCACTGTTCGCCGACCGATGTCTGATAATCGGAAGGAAGCCGCAACGGCGATACATCGTATGACATCGGTGAATGCTTGCGTTGCCTGGTCAGTCACCTGTCGGCCAGTTGTTATTGAACCATAACTGAGACATTGTTAACAAGCCACAAGTTTACTACAAGTTAAATTCTTGCTGCATGCTTTTTGCATCTATACGGCTGACGTACACCTTCCGGTCACCAGCCGATGTACGGTCGATGCCCGCTGAATTTCTACTCGGTACGACGCCGTAAACACGTTGTAACCTCGCCATATATTTTTCATTTTGTCTCCTTTATCTTTATTAATGAATGTAAACCTAACAATAATATGTTATGTAAATGGTATACGGTACAGTATTTATTCCATTTTGCGTCTTGCTTTAATAAGCTCTACCATTGAGGTTTGTTATTCCAAAAAAAAAGAGAACCAGTAAGAACCCTACAAGATTTGGTTCCTGTAAGGTTGAATTGTGGTCTAGATGAGATTGGCCAATGACAGGAGACATATTAGAATAGCAGGCGTTTGTCACCGTGATAATTAGTGGCTCTTTGTTTGAGAAAGAAAAAAAATCAATTTTGTATTTAAAAGAAAGCACCCGCCCAAAATACTTTG
This sequence comes from Ophiothrix spiculata, assembly GCA_000969725.1. Taxonomy (NCBI): domain Eukaryota; kingdom Metazoa; phylum Echinodermata; class Ophiuroidea; order Amphilepidida; family Ophiotrichidae; genus Ophiothrix; species Ophiothrix spiculata. The sequence goes on along the minus strand of JXSR01S055322.1, from coordinate 10,871 downwards.
TAAATGAAAAACAGCACTGCATGGAATGAATATGGTATCCATCATTAGCTACTAATAATGAAATGTAACCCTGTAGTCTTAACCAAGGTCATATGGTATATAGTTGTAGACTAACCAACTGACCTGATATCATGAAATCTAGATATAGTGTTCCAACCCCCACACCAAGCTACCTTTAGATCAATAAGAAGGTTATTTTAAATTAATGTTTATGTTCCCTTAAAGCAATAATGTAAGATTTGGCCAATAAGGTTTTTGACTGATTGGTAAATGTTGATACCCTCCATATGATTTGACTTGCATACTTTTCTTGTACTGGTCACTGAAATTCCACATAGGAAAGTGCTTGCATGCATTTGGACAATGTTCTCCATTACAAAACAAGTTTAGGGAAAATATGAATGCCCTTAGTATGTCATGATTCTTCATTTACAGGTTGATATTCCAATCTAGTGACAAATTTAACATATACTTTTTCCATAATTGAATGAAGTGTCATCTACATAAAGCACTTGAAAAGTTTCATTAGTTTAACTTGAGCACTTTAATGCTGCATTCAAAAATGTGTCTAATAGTGGTCCATAGAAACCTATATAGGATGTTTATTTTTGTTAACAAAATATTCCATTAATTCAGCACATGTTTGACATATCCCTTCAACGAATCATCATCTGGTAGTGAAAATTTACAGGGGTTATGAGAAAAATATGCGCTTTCATGTTGTATCAAAATCTCCAATTTGATTGTGTGAGTGATAAAGGATCGGAATACACACCTTTAAAATGCTTCCAACTCAAATCCTATTTGAACCAAATCTTATAATATTGCTTAACACAACATGCAAATAAGTAGTAAATAACAGAATTAACCATTTTAAATTTTTATCAAGTCTTTAATTGCAGTATATTTAGTTCACCAAAGTAGAATGCAGTCATGCTAAACTCACAAATCTATTAAAAATTAAAGGTGTTTTCTTTAAATAAAAATGCACTACACAGATACATATATTAACAATTATAGATAATAACTATTATATACTGTAAACGCCAATATTTTCGCGCTCAGTAATTTTCGCGCACAGTCAATTTTGGACCATTTCGCGCATTTTTATGTTCGCGCACGTAAACATTGGCCGTGTACGGAACTCCCTTTGTAACAAATACACAGTAATTTTCGCGTTGTATTTATTTTCGCGCTAAATTGATTTTGCGCGAAAAGCGCGAAGATAAATGTAGCGCGAATAATACCACTTATACAGTAGATAATAACACAAATTTCACTTGTCAATAATTGATCAGTCTAATAGTTTGAATGTAGCCAGTATGCAATGTGTGGGGTATGTTTGAGTATATATAATCATAACTTTACAACGTTTGAATGTAGCCAGTATGCAATGTGTGGGGTGTGTTTGAGTATATATAATCATACTAACTTTACAACGTTTGAATGTAGCCAGTATGCAATGTGTGGGGTGTGTTTGAGTATAATAATCATACTAACTTTACAAATAACACTAAACACTGATAGCAATTCAACAATAATTCAGCAATTGTCCAATTAAATTCTTGAACAAAAGTCTATAATTAGTGCACATGATCAACATGTAAACTATATCACTGCAAATGAAAAATCAATGAATGTGGTGTACCTATTGACTATCAAGCCTGACACATACACATGGCACACTTTTAGCATTAATTTTACATGTGTATGCTTGACTTTTTGTTCAGGAATTATTTTGTGCAATATACTCTTATCCATTATTGATGCACTTTTTGCAAATTTATTGTAGAGACACAAATTGTTAGATTAACAAAACTCAATTAATGAAATGTACTAACAATATCTTTTTTACATAGTAACTAGTGCTGTAATCGATTGTCGCAATATTTACAAAACTTTCGACATATCGATACACAAAATGGTAGTATCAATACTATACGACATAAAGACCAAGGCAAAAAATAGACTACATGTTTAATCACAAATGATCAGAAACAATACCTGGAGTGGCATACCAAGACTGCCCAAATTATGTTGAAATTGTCGAGTTCCAAAGTGAACGAGCCAAGCAGATTTTTCAGAGAAAATGGGGTAGCAAATAAGAAAGTTACGATATGCAAGCATTGCAAAACCAGTGTGTGTAATCAAACCATGTGAGTATCGATAATGTTGGCGATATATCGGATGTTTGTCTTTTGACATATCGATACTCAAAAAGCCTATCTATAAGGCCAAAGAAAAAAAGAACTCTGTCTCAGCTTCCCGCGCGCATAGGAATTTTACTGCATTCTTTTTTTAGGTTTTCAGGAGATTTTTTGCTTTTTAATTTTTTTCTTACCATGAGAGAAAAAAAAAGGGGGGAAATTGGCCGCAAAGCAGCCAGAAAAAAAAAGTGCCCTAAAAACGTAATTAAAAAAAGATTTCCGTGTGCGCATAGCCTTTTTTGACTAAAAAAAACCCAACGCGTAACGCTTAGGGTTTTGGGCCTAAGTAACCTGAGACAGAGTTCTTTTTTTTTTGGCCTAACAGCACTAATAGTGACAAGAAATATGAAATGAGAGCGTATCATGTTGTTATCCAGGACTCATATTCATGAAACTTAAACTCTCTCTAGATAGCAACTAGCCCCTTCAACATTGTTAACTTCACTGGAAAACAAAAGGCTAGATTCCAATTAGAGATATCAGTTTCATAAATATAGGCTGTGAGGAATTCTTGGGTGGAAGAATTCAAATGAAGCATCAGGCGTCACCATCATACATATTGGCACTGCATGCTTGTAAAATTTGTACACATGCAAATAGTCAAGTATAATAGCGTTAGCATGTGTGACCAAGAAAAAGCTTTGGTTTGCTCAACTGCAGGGTATTACACAAGTGGACCATGGTTATCATGTTCATACCCTTCAAGTTTTCAAAATGTGATGTGGGAGACTTCTGTTATCACTAAAATTTACAAGTAACATTTACAGGCAACTAACATTATGTGACCCCAAAATGTACACCAAAAATTATTTCTGTAGCTTTGAAAACTAATAAACAAACAAAAAGTCTCACAAGCGCACAGTAACTCATAGCGATATCATACAAAATTTCTCAACAAAAATTTGATACAAAGTCAAAGTATCACTTTTTAAATATTTCTGCCAGTAGAGGTTTTTCACACAAAGCAGTAGACTTTTTTAAAGCAGGAGATATTGCTAACCGAGGGAGGGCTGTCTAAAAGCGGGAGACTCCCGCCAAATGGCGAAACTTGGCAGGTATGCTTGTTCCATACATTTAAGTCCAATTTGAATAATAAACTATTCTAAATTGGTTTAACAAAGTTGACGATTTGAACTCATAGATATAATTTTCTGAATGTACATTGCCTTTACTGTTGAGTTATTTCATATCAGCATGCCAAAAGTGGTTGAAATACTTTGATAATGTTTCTGTCATGGAGTACGATAATTTGTCAAGGTTTTGGAAGTGAAGGTGTTTATTAATTTAAAGGCTTTGTCTGATGGTTAAGTTGAATTGGACAAGTGAATGAGGTATTTTAATGTATAATGTGAAATGAATTACAGTAATATACCCTAAAATTCCAATATCTCTTCAATTTATTTCATATTACATATTAACCAGGATCATGACAAAATTATGTCTATTAGTTCCAATGTCAACACCATTTCACCAAATTAGAATATTATGCAATTTGGACTTACGAAAAAAAAATTATTTTGGTTTACAAAAATCATATTGCTATTTTTCTTTCAGCAATGAGGTCATCTCGATCGCTTGCATCATCACCAGAAAAAGCAATCAAGCGTGCCATGAGCCAGGCATCAAGTGGATGGCCAGGGTCACATGTGCAGCCAAGTTTTCAACAGAGATCGCTGACACCTGATCCATGGCCTCATCAACCAAATAATGAGAGGGAGAGAATCACACAAAGACCTAAATCTGTAAGTCCATTTCACTTTTTTCATGGTCTTTTTTTTTTTTTTTTTTTACAAAGGTCATTCAATATATAAAGTAAGTCAGTATTTTCTCAAATTGTAGGCCTATTTCAAGACAACTTTTAAATACAAATTTAAACCTTTCATCTTTAAAATTCACTGTTTCTATAGACCATTCCTATAATTGGTGGGTTTTTTTCCACTGAGGGATAATGGCACTTATAACAAGATCAAGCATTGCATCATGTGATACATTGTGAGTAATTGACATGCAGATATGTATGGAATCAGTCTCAATGACAATGTCATAATTTATCTTGTTATCTCGTTATGAGTGCAGATATCCCTCGGCGCCAAAATATGCCAATTCTAGGAATGGTCTATATATCATACCAAACTTCACTAACAACAGGACCTATTATATATAGGTAGATTTCACCAAGGACCTGGATGCTTGAAAACAGGATAGTGAAAGGGAGTATTTCTGTTTGTTTGGTTCAAAGACTCACCATTCTATAAAGATTTACAAATGAAGTTTCTATTTTCTTAAAAGTTGGCATGTGACCTGAATGTTTCATTTTCAATGAGAAATTTAATTTTCATTCTTCATATTATATGATTTGATAACAGGCAAAGTGACTTAAAATTTATTACATTTTGTATTTTGTTGGAACAATTATGGTGATTACTCTTTTTATATAGAGTATAGTGTAGTATATTTCATTTCTAATACAAAGCTTCTTGCACTATAATCCTAACAGGTCGGCACTCGATTGCGTAATCGCATAGCTGAACAGCTTCTGACAGACTTGGAACCAGATCACCATGAGACCATTATGCAACTACAAGCTGCACACGCTGCTGCTCAACAAAAAGCCAAAGGGACTAAAACTTGATATTTCTACCAATATTATTAGCATATAAAATTATTATATAAAATCAGATGTGATCATACTAAAGGCCAAAGAAACATTCATTGGATAATGAAAACAAAAATTCAGGGTTGGTTCGCATAAACAAGCAACAGAGCGCTGCACTTTGGATTTTTGTATACACTAAGGACCAAGCTTTTTCTTAAACGGGCGCTGGGCAATTTCTAGTGGGACAGAAAATATGAGACCCAGGCGGCGGTATTTTTCCAACTACAGCGTCCAGGTCTTGCTGTATGCAATCTTTTGCCTCTGGTACGAGTCAAAATTTGTGAGGAAAATGATTGGAAACTTAGACACGTTTGGAAAAACAATATATATTCATCAGTAGAATATTAAACAAGTTCTTTTTCTTCATTCCAAACCAAAAACCAACATAAATTAAACTGTCTGAAATACTGGTTCTCTGGAAATTTTAAGGTCCGGTTTTTTCAGATTCAGATTAATGGCGCCTGGTCCACGTCTGCTTAAGAAAAAGCTTGGTAAAGAATTTTTGTCAGACCTATATGTAGTGTTTACTGAAATAAGTAAACAGCAGCAAAACTTATAACAATGTTGGATCATGTATTATACCCAATTCGAAAATTGATTTAATATGTTGCATATTTCATGTTTTCTACAAATCAAATAGTGCAATAATAAGTTCACTTACTATGAGGCTCAAATTCGAGGGGTTTTGTTTTGTTTTTTGGTCCTAGTCAAAATCAACTTCAGGCTCACAGACTCAAATGCCCACAGAGGTATACGAATATATATACACATATTACTAAACCCAGACATTGCACCAAACTGGATGCAAAACATGTGTGCATATATGACGAGTTACATCAAAAGGTAAAGGTTGTCGTTAATACAAATTTGGAGTTACAGACAAATTAAACTTGCAAATGATAAAGAATGAGGACATTATTGTAACTACGAGGGACATTCAAAAAGTTCTACCTGTTGTATCATAACTTTTGTTCTAATAAAGGTAGCTACTTAAAATTTGGCAAAAATATAGTTAAAATGTCCCCTACACATGCTGCAACAATCATATAAATATCTCATCTAGATTTCTGTAAGTGTCATGAAAACCACAGAGGGGTTTGTTACACCGGAAACGGTCAAAATATATGAAACATTTTTAAAAGTGGCTCAAATACGGTGAATTAAAAATAAAAAGGCCATAATCTAGCCATGTAGTATTGCTATACAGTAAAAATATTGTAAAACATACAAATGAACATACAATTATGCGGGATGATTAAAAAAGCTGACCCAGACTGCAAATAATGGTAATTGACAAGGATAACAATAATAGGAACAAATAGCCCCTCCAGCAATAATATCAAAATCACTAAAGACACAGTTTAAGAAGAAATTGACATTACTAAAACAAGATACAAAATGGTAGCATTGTAAAGCTTTATTTTAAAAATATTTTCATGGTATATACCAAAAGCAACCAAATTCTAGTTTTTGACTGAAAAATGCGGTGTAGTAACTTCAACTACAACTGTTGCTTTTTACATAAAAACGCACTTGGATAGGTCAGGCTACAGAGAAACACACTTTGCTGATATTTGTAATCCTGAGAGGGCACAAGACATCCTTTCAAAATTTTGGAATTCTGGGTAATTTATGTCTGTAACAAGTTTACTTTATCAGTGACAAATGACTTGTTGGACTGTTAGGTACACTTTCATATTAAAGTTATATTGTAACCTACATAACTTTTGGGTTTACAGATGGTTTTTCATACATTAGCTGCACATATAATTTCATGTAAAATGTCATTAGATATTTTACCGTTTCCGGTGTACCCTAACCTTACTGTGGTTGTCAGGTAACCTACAGAAATCTAGAAAATATATTGATATGATTGTTTCACCATGTGTAGGAGACATTCTTAGCTATAATTATGTCAATTTTCAAGTATCTACCTTTAACAGAACAAAAGTTATGATACAACAGGTAGAACTTTTTGAATGACCCTCGTATTCATCATAACTTCAAAACCCAAATTTCAATTTTCACAAGCAAATTATCATTTTGTTAAAGGTAGACAACTTGTCTTTTGATGTATTGAGTCACATATTGTCAGTATTCACAAATTACAACAAAATTTGAAACATTCTGACTATGAATACGTCGATCTAGAAATTCTAGATGGACATATTCATGTTTCAAATTTATGTATCCATCATGTGATCAGGCATAGTGCGGTATTGGACCAAGTATTTAACAATGAACAATTAATTTGTCTACCAAAGAAAATTATTAAACACAGTGTAAATTCATAGAGAAAATGGGTTGAATATGAATTTAGAGATGTATTTTTGTAAATCATGTTTTTCAATTATTTCTACCTTAATGGTGAAAATGTTGCAATTGCTGTAATGATACTAGCTAAGTTAGCTATTCCGTCCATTTTGTAAATATGTACAAAGAGATATCTTTTTTACAAAGATGTGTATAATAAATTTTGTGAAGATGACCCAAACATGGATTACCAAGCAAATAAAACAATGTTCATAGAATAATCAATATAATAGAGTAAAACAATTCATTGTAAGGTGTTTACCATAAGTTGTAACTTCAGCCTTAAAGTCTGTATGTACATTAAACAGTCGGGCTAAATTTTGTTCTAGAATTGTAAATAATTCTAATGTTCTAAACTAGATGAATGAATTAACATCTGGGAAAATCAAACCAAGTACATTATTTTTAATCACATATTTTCCCAAAAAGTTAATTTTTTTCTATGATTACACTTTTCAATTTCATTAGAATCAGTTGACAAAAATGGATCTTATTTCATGTCGCCTGTAACCAAGTTTGTCCAGGCCTCATCTCTTTGTACATACAGACCTTCAGGTTTTCCCTTAAAGGAGAATTGCTTCAACTTTATTTCAAACTTTTTGAGATTTTGGTACCAAAATATTGGTCATTTTTTTCTCATAACCCATGTGAAATTTCACGGCTCAGCTGTGTACTGTTTTGGAGATATGTATGAAAATGTGTCTAATTATGATTTTTTATTATGGAAACTATAATTAATTTATACAGTAACTTTGAAATACAAAATTGCCTATAAAATCAAAACGGTTTTACCAATTCACCTGAAATTTGAAACTTACACCACTTTGAAAGTTATCTTTCTATGCCATTGAAAACTAAATTTTAAAAAATCTGACAAAGCTCCTGTATGTGTAAAAGGACCTAAGTCAGGAATAGGTATATCAAATAAGGTGGAGCCGTTTCAAGAAATCATTAAAATAATGACAAATGTCTTTATTTTTGATAGAAGTTGTCACCGAACCATAACACTTTTGGTATCATATTAAAG